>JAVQJG010144127.1:0-20468 GCA_036024015.1 Craterocephalus amniculus
TTATTGAAGTAGCAATACGTGATTTTATTTTAATAAAGGAGCAATACGTGATTTTATTTTAATAAAGAAACTATACGTGATTTTATTGAAGTAGCAATACGTGATTTTATTTTAATAAAGGAGCAATACGTGATTTTATTTTAATAAAGGAGCTATACATGATTTTAATGAAGGAGCTATAGGTGATTTTATTTTAATAAAGGAGCAATACGTGATTTTATTTTAATAAAGGAGCTATACGGGATTTTAATGAAGGAGCTATACGTGATTTTATTTTAATAAATGAGCTATACAGGATTTTATTTTAATAAAGGAGCAATACGTGATTTTATTTTAATAAATGAGCTAGACATGATTTTATTTTAATAAAGGAGCAATACGTGATTTTATTTAATAAAGGAGCAATACGTGTTTTTATTTCAATAAAGGAGCTATACGTGATTTTATTTTAATAAAGGAGCAATGCAGGATTTTATTTTAATAAAGGAGCTATACGTGATTTTATTTTAATAAAGGAGCAATGCAGGAATTTTTTATTTTAATAAAGGAGCTATACATGATTTTATTTTCATCTTTCTAAGAATAATGGTTTCTACCCCGTGTGCAAAGTTATTATGCAAGCATACCATGAGAGAATATTAAAGGGAATTTTTATTGAAATCCAGGTGAATTTTCATTAAAGGAATTATGATTTTATAAAAGAAAACTGCCATGTGACAGATGTGCAAGCTTGTTATGCAGATCCAGATTTTTTTATTAAACGGGCAAATTTTATAACAAAACTACTGGAAATGCAACGAAAGAAACTCATTAACAAACAAAAGGCCATAAACATTCAAGAAAAATTCCCATTTCTTGCTACACAATGTTCAGGATATCTCTGTAACTTCTGGATCCGATCAGCCAGAACGCTCCGATCAGCCAGAACGCTCCGTTCCTCCGAAAATTACAGAAGTTACGGAGGTTAACAGAGCGTCATGCCAAAGCTAAAACCTAGCCACTATTGCTAACTAAAACATTCTTGACTCTTACATATGTGCAATCAATGAATCATTCATTTTTGTGGACGTAAATGGTTACGTCTGACTTCCCTGTTCAACCACATAATATACCGTGTAGAAACCAGTTTTCTTAAAAAGATTAAAGTAATATCAGGTTTAGCTCCTTTAAGCCGCAGAAATTCTACGTAGACATGAGGTGTTTTTACCGACCGTTGTGTTTCTGTGCAGGTAAGAACGACGGCTCGGTGGGAGGCCAGCGGTATTTCCAGTGCCGGCCGGGTTACGGGGTTCTGGTCCGCCCGGACCGGCTATCCAACCGCGACCGGACCGGCCGGCGGACGGGAGACTTCCTCGCCCACGTCCCCGTCCTGCGAGGCGAGGCCGTCGTCCCGCGGCGCGGCGAGAACCGCAAGTCCTGGAGCAGCTGAGACAGGAAAGCAGGAGAGATGAACTCTTCGTCCTCCTCCTCTTCCTCCCCCCTGCTATGCAACGGGCTCACCCACCAGAACCGACCCACTGCCTGAAAACTTAGAGTTGGAAACGTTGCATCCCGTTCACGGAGACGGGATGAAAAGGAAAAACAAAGTGAAGAGGAAATTGCAAATCAGTGGATGATGGACGATGCCGTTTGTAGAAGTCTGAGGAGGGACGAGCCAGTCAGGAAGCTCGGAGCGGACGGGACAGACTGGACAGACTGGGAGCAGACTGGGAGACGCTCTGTGAGCTCAGACGCAGGAATGCAAATGAAACCACCTTCTTTATCCCGGCTGGTTTTTCTGCTCGGCCTGGAGTCGTTTTTAAACACTACGTTTGTTTCCTAACCCGCCACCTACACACATCTGTTTTTCTCTTCCTCCTGTTTTTCTATTCCTGCTCTCTGAGTAAGAAAAGGACAAAACCCTCCGGCTAGCGGCGTGTTTGCATCCCTGCGTATCGCCTGAACCTGCAGGTGTGACTCCTCGTTTCAGACTCGCCTCTCCCTCCTGGACTCTTTTTCTTTCTTTCTTTTTGCAGAGCGATCCTCCCAGAATGTGCCTTCGCCGCGGCCTGCTTTGTGTTTCTGTGTACGACTCTGTCATGTGGGAGAGAAAGCCTTGTGCTCGGTGTGAGGTGATCTCAGGGACTGCAGCGGGAAAAGGAAACGTGGGACGTCTGTTTGTGTGTTTTTGTAAATGTTGTACAGTTTTTTTGTGCACAAATTGATGGATGTCGTGGTCGTGCCGGAGGTGGAAATTAGCCGCGTAGTACAGGAAGGGAGGGGAAAGCCACTTTTAAAGAGCGAGCCGCTCAAACCTGAGAGGCTTTAAAAGTAGATTTGCACTGGAGACGTGGGATCAGACTGTGTGCGGACAGAGACACGGCGGTGGGAAGATATCTCCATCTGTAGGCAAACTACCTGGTAGTCTGCCCACCAGGGGGCGCTCTCTCCGCGGTATGTTGACGGGAAGAGGGAAGAGTACATGTGGAGGAAGAGGAAGTGAGCTTGGTTTTCTATGCATTTGATCTGTTTGTTTATAGTTTTTAACTTTTACATCTAAGTACTGACATTACTGGGAGAAGGAGCTGCTGTTGTGTGTTTTGGGAGAGCGTTGATGGAAAAACATTCCCGACACACCGGGACGATGTTTGGGAGTTTTTAAATGAGTTTTTTATTTTAATCAGACATTCTAGGACTGCAGCTTTTCCTACTGAGCGCGTTCATTCGCTCACAGAGACGTCGTGCACAGCTGCTGCAGACGGGTTTTAGGACCTTCCTCTGACCTAAAGGGTGGTTAGCTGCAAACTTCCTGTGTCTCTGCAGAATGCTGTGCAGAAGTCTTGAGCCGCCCCTCGCTGGGAAAATGAACTGGTTCCAGTTATTAAAACGTGCTTAAACATTAAAAGAAATGTAGTGTATAAAGAAGAACCTGCTGGATGAAACTGCAGATCCAGATGCACCTCAATCCTGACCTGTTGCCTAATTTTTCCTCCACTTTTTTAGTTTTTTCTGTGAGAATCATGTCCGTGTGCCATCTGGCATTTTCTGTCAGCGCACATAAAGAGAAGATTCCCATCTTTGTGAGTTCATCCTTCGTAAGGTGCTTTTGCTCTGACTGAGTGATCCATAGGTGGAGTTTAGTTCTCAATGATATTCAGTAAGATTAGAAATTAGGGCTGGGCGATATGAACCAAATTTAATACCTCAATACTTTTTTTCTTAATCACGGTATGCGATATCTAGCTCGATATAATTTTTTGGGTCAAGTACCTGAGGAGAGAGTTCAAATTTACAGACTCGAGTGCTAAATGCACTTTTATGAAGGATCAGAAGCACATATGCATTAAAATGTTTGACTGAAATGAAAGTAGATGTAAAAAAATAACTTTCAATCTCATGTGACAGTCTCGATATTTTGCCCAGCCCTTTTTTTTTAATGAGTGAAAAAGCCACCGTTGTCTGCAGAGAACGCTTTAAAGACCTTCAGAAAGTCTGGGAATCTGTTTCTAACGGGCACTTTAAACGATTACAGCCGAGTCCGGATCACTGGAAGCAAAATGTAAAGATATTAGAGGATGGCTCAAGACTTCTGGCCAGTAAAACCAGTACACATCTCCCATTAAGGAGTCAGCCGGTGGCGAGTGGGAGGTGTGGAGGTGCAGCTGTGCGGTCTCACCAAGTGAGCAGATTAAAAGATGAAAGAGAAATATTTCATCTCCTGCGCTGACAGCAGCTGATGAGAGATCAGCTCATTTTTTTGTTTTTAAGTCTTTTTTTTTTTCTTCCTGTTACCGTTTCTATGGTGACCTTGGTTTTATCATGTTGAATGCTCGTTATGAAATGATCTGCGCTCGTATAGAGGAACCACACGCGTTGCGTCTTCATGTGAGGTTAGTATTTAAATAGAAATGCTCGTAAACATGGAAAGTCATAAAAAGCCTTTTTATTTGAATGAATATTGCACAAATGATTTCATGAGAGTTGCTGCTATAAGCATTGTAAATTTACCTGTAAATGATTTCTCCATCTCCTCCTGTAAGCCGCATCGGGGTTTTAATGTGTTTTTATCTTTTTATTTTTTATCCCAAACAAGCTGAAGGAGGAGATGTTTGTTCAGTGGCCAATATTTTAATGTGGCACTTTGGGAGAAGAGGTTGTGGTTTCTGCCCGGGAAATCCCTCCGCTGTGGGTTTGGGAAGGAAAAGGAGTTTCTGAGACGAGTGTGTCGCCGTAGTTTAGTCTCTCTGATTGGCTGTCGGTATGTGCTCAGCTGGCTCGTCGGAGTGGTTTGGTTGTTTTTGTAACGTGCTTGATGGTAGTCAGAGGAGGCAGTGAAGTTTTCCTGTGTGTGATTGTGTGTAGTGTTTATAGATAGACAGATATATATATATAAATGTGTGTGTGTGTGTGTGTGTGTGGACCTGGCTCTGAATCAGATGGGAAATGGTCACAAGCTGCCGCTTCACCCACTTCCTGTGTGGCTGCTGGACTTTCCCATCCTGGTCTCTGGTCAGAAACTGTTATGGGGGGGGGTGAGATCACTTCAGGCTTCTGCTTGTTCCTTTGTGTTGTTGTGCCTCAGAAACACGTGATCATGTGTTTGTTTTCCACACTGTTTTCATATCAACAACCGGTTTGCACAGAGTGAAGCTTCCACTTCAGCAATACTCAGAGAGGAGAACAGGATCCTTCTCTTTTCTTTTTAATGATGTTTTATGTTTTCATGTCTTCGCTCTCTGCCTCGCCTACATGAAAAACTAAGGAAAAATCCCAGACTGGATTAAATGAGCGGGGCGGTGCAGGTCGCTGGCTGCTCTGGTGTCATTTTGCTTCATTATGGAGGGAGCATAGCGACACAAGCTTTGCTACTTTTATCTCCAGTTGTGGATAAATAAAACATTTAAGGACCCAGAGACTTGATTCCCCATCTCCAGACAGAAACCTTCCAGTCGGTGAACCTGCTGGGAGCCATGCTGACCATGCTGGCCTGGCCTCTATCTGGGACTGGTTGTTTAGTGTAAAATGTAGGAAAGAAGTTTTTTATTCTTGTAAAAAGCAGGAGCATTGTATTTGTAGCTGCACCTGTTACAGTCTCAGATGTGGAACGTGTGTCCTGATCCCGGCTCTGCAGCGAGTATCATGTGACTGATGCTTCTATACATTCAAACCCATGAAGGTCCAGTTCATGCAGATGTTTACAAAAACACCAAATGCTGCTCCGAAGTGAAGCGGATGCTGTTGCAGTCACGGAGTTGTGCCTCAGTGTGGAGATGATCTGGTTGTGTTAACGGAGAGCAAAGCATCCGTCTGGTTTCTGCAGCCTCCTGATTCAAAATGACACCAGAAGAAGAAACCCTTGTCTTATCTGTAGGGGAAGCACTGATATGCTGCCCGTTACGCGTCCGGCGCTGAGGCAGCGTTCCACTTTGTGACCGAAATGTGTCTTCAGTTTCAGATTCTGACAGAAGAAGGAAAAACACTTCTCAGAGCATCAGAGGCCGTTTTAATGAGACGAATGTTTCTGACCGTATCTGCCACACTTTTAATCTGAGTTTTATCCTTCGCGCTGTTTCCCTCTTTTTGTTTTTAAGTGCTTTTATGTTTTTCTTTAGCTCAGACTGCTTTCCATATTCTTGCTTTTCCTGCAGCTCTGTGTGAAGTTTGGGTTCACTGGTCTGGACTGGAGCAAACCCTGCCTTTAATGTGGCCTTTAACCTGGATCCAGACTCGCTTTCTAACTAAACCCTCAGGGTAAGACGCCACTCTCCAGGGTTAGTTACAAGAATAAGGAAAAAAAACAAACTTTTATTTAATTAAGAGTATTTGCCGTTAGTCCTCAGGAGCTGCCGGGCTTTTTACTGCCGGTTCCACTAGAAAGGAAGGATGGAAATGTCGCCCCCTGGTGGGCAACCTACGCCTGATCCCACAGGGAATTTTCTACTCGTCCAGAAAATCATGTGAAAACATCAGAACTAAAACTCACTGCCCAGCAGCAGAGGAGTCATTTTCCTGCCGCGGTAGCAACTTTCCACCTCTTAACTACCTCACCCAGCTTCGGCCGTCTCTAATCCTCTGCCACCTCCTTCATGAGACCTTTTCTCTAGTTTCTGATTCAAAAACCAATAAACAAAAGCAAAAAAATTAAAAAAAGCAATAGAGTACATGACCGGTGCAACCTGAATGTTTGCAGGTGCATGTTTTGTTTTTTCCCAGTATTCGGCTGCGTCTGCTCTGCAGGAAAACTCCACGTGGTGCATTTTTAAAGGCAGTCGGTATCGGTGTGTCTCCACGGTACCAGTAGCCAGATTTACCAAAGCTGTGTGGAGATGGAAGGCTGGCGGGAGCTGAAGGAAAAGGTTTGGTGCTTGTTCAGTCAAAAAAAAGAAAAGCCCCTCCGGAAACATTTCACACATGTAGCCGAAGAGAAAAAGTTTGATAGTCAAACATTTGTTGAAGGTGGCCTTGACCTGGTCTACAGTATTACTATTTATCATTGTAACTAATCATTATCAGTCACTGCTGCTGTTTGTTTGGATGTGTCAAATGTCCGTGTGAGCGCACCGCCACGCTGGCTGCTCTGTGTGTGTGTGTGTGTGTGTGTGTGTGTGTTTGTGTAAATATGAGCATATTAAGGCTACAAAAAGAAAAAAAAGGAAAAATCTGAGCACAAGTTTGGGTTATTTGTTTTATGTAATTCTATGCTGAAATCCAAAGAATAAACCTGTATAATAATACATTTATGATTCCCATTTTTTAATTGAACCGTAATCTGATCAGGAAAAATAAAGAGTTTTATTGAGCGAGTCATTTTTATTTGTGCCAAACTCATCCAATCTGTTGAATCATCCTGCTGGAAGTAAGACATTGAAAAATGCTTCATTTCGCTCATAAATGGACAGTCAGCAACAAAACTCAGGCTGTGGGGTGTAAAATTTGACATGTTGGTGCTCGGGGGTCCAAAATACTCGCCCACACATCACACTACTACCATGAACTGTTGCTACATCCTCCTTCATGTTTCCATCTAATTATTGTAAAGACATTTTCTGTGTCAATGGGTCCGCATACAAACCATTGTTTTTACTACGGTAGCTCTGAGTGGACATTGTGTGAAGGCAGAACCTTCAGGTAATACCTTTAAAAAGGACGACGGATGTGATGCTGAAGGATTTACCTGTAGAGCAGTTATCACAGCACCTGTGGCCGCTGGATCCTCTCACATGAAAACATGTCTGGAAGAAGTTTGGCCACCAACAGCCACCGTCCATACACACTTTCACCACAAAATGTAATTTTTACACAATGGACCTTTAGAGTAAATAATACATCCAGAAGGACGGTAACTTTATAGTAACATGAGTTTATCACTATTGATAATAGAGATACATGATCTTTAAACTCATTAGGAAATTTTCTTTGTAGATTTGAAGCAGACAGCATTTTGTTATGGTGAGTTGTAATCCTACAGTTTGACAGGTAAAAAATAAAACAAGATCTTATGAGTTCATACATCAACTAGTATGTCTTAAGTATGTTGGGTTTTGTTTTTGGCTGTTACTCCTTTTTTCTTGGAAGTTTTGCAGGAGTGCATGTAAATCGTGGTTATTTTTCTAAATAGTTTTTACATATTGCTATATTTCGTTCATCACTTAAGTGAGCAGACTAGTGGAGTTATAGGAAGTGAACAGGAATGCATACAGAATGGCTATTCACTTTTATATTGCCATTATTCTTTTAATATATTATTTGACTCCTTTTTTGTTTCTAATTTATTTATGGGTGTTTTTAAAAACATATGAGGTTCAGTTTTGGTGGTTCAATAAACACTTTCTGAAAACAAATAATCATGACTATTAATATCAATCAAAATAATCCTGATTATTATTTTTTCCATCAAGCCCTAAAGTCAACATATTTCCTGTGCTCAACATTTCTTACACATGAATCGTATCTCCAGCACAGGAAAGAATATAAACGTGTGAATCAAACAGCAACACTGCATGGAGTCTGATCAGTTTTTATTCCCCTGTAAATATCAATAAAAACACACCTTAAAAATAACAAATTAAGGTTTATCCAACAGATGAAAAAGTAACAAAGGGCATATGTAGATTCTCTACATAGCGATTACACAACAGTCTACTGTCCAAAAAAGGCACTAAATCTGGAAATAGAAAAAAAAAAAGGATTTAAAAGGAAGAAGTCAAAGTGATACAACATCCATCCAGCTGAGGTTTGACATTTTTCATTTACAGAGATTTATTGAAGCTTATTGCCAGAATGAAATGGCAACCACCATTTTTACAACTGCAGAGAGATATGTTCATTTCACCGCAACGTTTCCACGCCCCGGCTGACTGGAGGAGAACATTAAGGCCAGAAATGTTTGTCAGACTGCATGAGAAACAGAATTTCTGCCCTTCATCTGTCAGACTGCATCTCACAACACTGATGAGCGGAGTACGGCGTCTAATTGAACCGATTAGACGCCGTGTCTTCAGGCAGATCATCTCAGATCAGATAAACAACCCTGTTTACAGAGGAAGCTCCCCCACACACACAAATACACACCTTCCTAATCTGCTGCTGGAGGAAGAGCCGGTTGGATTCAAGCAGAGACAAACGTGATCCAAGCTGAAGCAGCTTTTCCAGCAACAGAAACAAACGGGAACAAAAAGGGCGCTGAAGGCGTATGTGAACTACAGAAACGACACGAGTACCCTGATGCAGTCCGGCATCAGAACTGGAAGAGCAAAAGTTCATTTCATGGGAACTCCGACCTAACAGGCAGCAAAAAACACAATCCGATGTACAATGAAGCAAAATCTAAACACAGGAGAGCTGAAATCAGCAGGACGGAAGCGGTGAGGAACAGCTAAGGCTGCAGGTGAGAAAGCAGCACTTTGGTTCGTTTAGCCCGATGTTGAACACTGTTTAATGATAACGCTGCCGTGGCAACCTCAGCCGCTGCCCACAGTCCTGCTGATTACCAGGCTTTCAGCACATGAATCCATTTTATTTTAGATCTCAACATGGGATCAAACTCTATGCTAAACCCGCCCGAAAATAAAAATACATGAAGACCATGAAGGCAGCACGAAATCATGTAAATCCTGAAATAATCTCAAACAGCATGTGGTCTTAAATGAATCTATAGATTCATTTCAGAAAGGCTTCTGCTTAGCAGACTTGCATTAAAAAAAAAAAAGAAATTATATTTATATATATATATATATATTTTGGTGTAAGTAATTCAGAGGACAAAGCGCTACATAACTGATGGATGCCTTAAAAGCTTAAAGCAAAACGACACACGGGACAGCTCTGCTGCCTCACAATTACACACAATTCATCTTAAACTTCACTTTTCGCCAACATTTGATCCAAAACACTTGAGACTCGTTAAAACTCCACCAGAAGGAGGGAGGAATTATTTTGGTATTTCATGGTGGATGCAGGAGCTTATCAATTGAACAATTCATTTTAATTTTTTTTTAAGTGGAGCTTCCCTTTACATTTACAAGTGATAATCATTGGCTCTGCTTTGAGAAAGACTTTCCCTTTTATTTTATTTTTTCTTTAACACAGCTTTATCTCGTCCGCCGTTAGTCAGTTCGTTTTTATTCTTTTTCTTTTTTTTCCTTGGCAGCTTAGAAACGGACTCACATTGGAGCGGCCGCGGGGGAAGATGTGGGGTGTAGCTTACAGCTGACGGGGGTTAGGGGGGGGAGTGAGGTATCTGTGTGAAGTTTGAACTCTGAACTAATAGCTTAGCTTGAAAAGCACCTGATGACAAACAGTGATGAACCAGTCTGAGTGAAGCCAGCAGAGTTGGCTGTAACAGAAAATAAAGTTTTCTTTCACTAGCAGTGATACACGGATACAGCCACTGGAGAAGTCCTCACACTCTTTTTGTGTGTGTGTGTGTGTGTGTGAGTGAGTGACCACACAGATGAACGGAAGCCTTAATGGGCTCTGATATTATTAAATAACCAGTGAGAGTTTCAGGATTGATGGTATAAAAGTGATAAACAGGGACATTGTGCTGTAAAATCAGAGCAGCTGCCAGTGAGAGCATCACTCTTAGACGCTAACTTTTTGCATGGCCGTTATTCTAAGGTCTGGTAAACCCGTGGACTCATCAGCCTCTCACCTTTTTAGTTTCCTTTACCTCACAGTAGTAGATTCTGGTCAGCAACCAGAGCACACCGCTGCTTTCAAACGCTGTTTGAGTTTCTAAAGCTGCTTCCAGGTTTACAGCTAGGGCTGTGAATCTTGCAGAAACTCACGATTCAATTCGATTCTGATTCGTGGGAAAACGATTTGATTCTGTTTCGATTAAAACCGATCTTAATTCACATCCAATCCTCTTTTAGTAAGAAAACGTGCTGATTAACTCTGTTCCTCTATAAGCCAGGGACAGCTGAGGAATTGTTTCATTAGTTGAAATAAAACTGATCATTTTCATCAAAACTGGTTTAAACTTAGCTAACATGGCAAAGTTTAACATGTCTGTCACTTAGCAGCAGCTATGAAAGTCAAGCCAATAATTTTTAGCCTTTTAAAAAAAACGATTCTTGGAAATTTTGAAACGATTCTGAATCTCGATTCTGATTTTAAAAAAAACAGTTTTTTTCAGCCCCCCTATTTACAGCAGAACATTTAGCAGCTGAGGAGTTAAAGTCTGAGCCTGGTTGTTTCACAGATATGAACTTAGCTCTGCTGCGGCGTGCTGACAGAGACACGGAGCCAGCACTGAATGCTGAACCAACCATCGCCTCGCTCTGTCCAGTGATGATTTAATGAAGCTTAGCCAAACTCAAAGGCTAATAGTACTGTGTTAATGAGAAGAAATACGTATTACTTTGTGGAGTTGTTAAAGTGACACAACACAAGTATAAACCGCCTGCTTCCGACGCGCTTTAATGGCACGCTGACGTTCATTTTGTTCCAGCTGCTTGACGGCGACACATCAACACTAAGCAGCTGCACACCAACACAGTGGCCGATCATATATTTACAATATTTTAAGTCTTTATTCATGACTCCAAACTAATATTATAACTGTGTTAGTATCTGTTGGATGAGTAATTAAACCATCTGCTAACATATTAGCATTGAGTGATGTTCAGCCTCTAACACTGGCCCCTTATAAAATACAACATCTGT
Organism: Craterocephalus amniculus; assembly: GCA_036024015.1. Classification (NCBI taxonomy): domain Eukaryota; kingdom Metazoa; phylum Chordata; class Actinopteri; order Atheriniformes; family Atherinidae; genus Craterocephalus; species Craterocephalus amniculus. The sequence goes on from JAVQJG010144127.1 coordinate 11,149, forward strand.
AGCAAAATAATGATCCTGAAATTTTAAAAGAAAGAAGGAAAACCCTGAAACAGTTTTTAATGGCTGGACTCCTACAGTGGCTGTAAAGTTTAATCACAGTTTAATCAAATAGTTTTATACCTGAAGTGTTTGGTTCAAGAGAACTCACCAACATCTGAGCTTAAAAAGAAAAAAACAACTTTTTCCTCCTTCTCCTGCTGCTGCTCTGCTCTTCCAGACACTCTTAGTGATCCATTAAACATCTGAACAGCAGAGACTCAGAGCACCAGAAAAATAAAGTGTCCTTTAGAATAAAAATACAACGTAGGGGTGACAATATGTGTTCATAACACTTGGCATATGGAAAACATACACCTAAAAGAAGAGAACTTAATGCATCTCACCTGCAATAATTGGACACATCTGATGTGCCTTTAGTTAGCATTTCTCTCTTCCTAATATCATCCGTGATTCTCATACACTTAGAAAATACATAGACATTAAAACTTAATATTTGGACTATTGTTTCACTCATCTTCCACCAACAGGTCAGACTCATACCGATAGTTTCTCTCATTAGATGCTTATATGAATATATAGTGTAAATAGAAATGGATTAGGAAGCATACAGTACCCTGTATGCACGTAGTATATGTACTATGTATTTATTACACTTTTATCTTCGACATGAATCCCTCCTCGACGATTACTGAAGACTGATTATCTCACAGTGATCAATCATTCCTGGGCACAAACAACTGGAAAACACCCGATCACAGTGGCACCCGGGCGTTCGCTTTATATACACATCGCCTGAAGTTTTGGCTTTCACATGTAAGACAAGGTAAGGCTGTGATGATTAACACCCGACTAAAATCTGAGGACCTAATACTGGAAGTCGCCGCTTAATTGCCCCTAAATTCAGCATTAATACATCTTATCTGGACAAACGCCAAGAGGGTCGATGGGATTTCATATCTATCTCTGGAGTTTTGATGGGTGACACATTTTTAAAGCAAACTCCTCCAAAAAAGGGAGAAACGTTGATTCAGTCAATTATTTCTCTCTTCTAATAAAACCACCAAATCGGTAATTGTATTTTCGGTGGGAAGCCTGATCAGCGGTTCTTACAACCAAGGGCAACTTGTAAAGAACATGCTAACATGCAAGTACTCCACACAACAAACGTGCCAGAACCCCCTGAAATGTTCTCCTGGAGAAAGTCAGTGTTGCACCGTCGTGTGGCTCCACCATTACCAGTCCTAGCAGTCTGAATGACCTCGTATCTGCCACTGCCCATGTGGATAACTGAACCAGTGTCAGGAAGTGATCCACAGTTACATGGATAATATCCAAGAATCTGTTTTACAAATTAGCTATAGATCAGTGGTTTCATGTAAACTATGTTCAATCTGACTGAAAATGCTTTTTATCACCGACAATCCACACTGGAACATAAACACTAACCTTATAATAAGTAATTAAGAAATAGATTCAAACTTTTGCACAGTAACTAGCTGGTATAACCAGCGTTACCCGCAGCGTCATGTTAAGCTCGACGGAAACATGGATACGTAGAATTTACAGTCGGATTAGCGACTGTTCAGTAAATTTTACCCTGCTGTTATGTTGGGACAGAGATCCAGCGTTTCCATGAAGACCTGTCACAATAAGTCAATTAATCGCAAGGTCAGAAAAAATAAGCGCAAAAATTTTTCCGGCCGCAAAAATTTCTATTTGTTCTTAAACATCTCATTCTCTGTATGAACCCTCTCGTTTCTCCTGGACTGGTCTTTCTTGTCATGCCTGACAGCTGCATGTTCTCATTGGATACCACAGAGCCCAGCAGGGTATATTCTTTAGCTACCTCTTATAGAGCTACTCATTTTATTGATCTTTGGAGGGTGAACCTGCATTATTATGGCATTATCATTGTATTAGCTGAAAATCTTCTTAAAAAATGACAATAGTGCAATATTATCGTTTATCACTATAATTTCTGAGACGATTAATCGCACAGCAAAATTTGTTATTGTGACAGGCCTATTTCCACGGCAGCATATCATGTCTCCTCTGTCTCACAGGAAAAGCAGCACTTGTTCGCATGGAAGTGTAATTAAGTATGTGGAAGTTTTCCCTAATAATGAGGAAAATCCAATTATTCAATCCACCAAGCAGCTCAAAACAACAGGAGAACATTTCAGGGGGTTCTGGCACACACTGGGAACCTGCATGAACGTTCAGTTGTGTTATTTATTCCACAGAAACACAATCGTATTAACCTCGTTAATCAAGTTTTCCAACAATGTGAAATACACCACCAGGGCAGGTTTAGCTTCTCTGAACTTATTTTTTAGCATAAATAAAATTATTTTGAAACTCTGGACAAGTAACTAAATGCAATTTTTTTCTTATTTTCCCACAAAGAAAATGTAAAATATATCAGTGCAATAAATTCTGTAATGTTTAAACTTCAACAGCAAACACACATCAGTGATTATTTATCATAATTATGAACCCAGCTCTGATTGTTTTGGCCTTTCCGTTTGCTGTCACACAGGAGCTTATTTTCTGCTCGTGTCGGGACGTCAAACTTTGTCTGTCTGCACATAATCAGCTGTGATGAAATTCACTACAATGAAAAGAACTGAATTTCTCAATGCATACACACGGAGGCTGTTCATGTTGTGGTGCGATCACAGTGCAAGAACCTGAAGCTACCTGATCCCAGACACAGCGCTGTGTGAGGAAACCTGCACCGAGCATCCAGCTCTGTTGGACAAGCAAGTGTGGAAGATTGAGAGGGTCGAACGTTAAAACAGACCAACAGAGAAAGATAAAAACAAAAGAGGATCACAGCGCGTTTCCCCGAGTGTTTCAGAGCTGCGTGTTAGATTAGTGTACGCTGTTAGATCTGTTTTAAACCCTCCAGAAAACGTCGGGGAGCGCGACTAAAGTTTGCTGTATTTCTGACCATAATACACTGATCCTAGCGATATGAGCGTAGCAGAGTAGGTTGGTGGTTGGAGGTAGGGTTGGGAGGTATCTCAGGGTTGCTGTTTACACGACTTTTGGTCTTTTTTTCCCCCACGTTTTACATTCCTATAAAATCAGCTTGCATATAATGACACCTGTTCTGACAGCTGGGACATCCGCCGCTGCCTTCAGTCGTCTTCCAGAGTCTCCGTCTTGATCTCGTTCATGCTGCATCCTGCCTCGTCCGCCTGATTGGCCGAAGCAGGGCTGCTGTGGCTCGCCGTCTTCTCCAGAACGACGGGGTCCTGGGGTTCGGACAGCGTGGCGTGGATGCCGGGCTCGTCCTGCAGGGACGGGGAAGGAGGGGACCAGGACACGCCCGTCAGTCTGGAGCCCTCTGCCTGAGAGCCCGCCCCCGATATGAGGGAGCGGCCAATCAGAGATGTGCCCCTCTGCCCGGACACGCCTCCTCTGGCCAGCGCAGAAAACCAACTGGGCAGCAGCGTGGGGACCTGAAGCAGGAAGAGTTATAGAAAATAAAGGCTTTAGCACATGTGGGCTTTTAAAACTGCGTTAGTGGAAGTCTAGGATGTACCTGAGTTGGAGAGGACAGGTCAGCCCGACCGAAGGCAAACTGCCTGGCTGAAGCTCTCTTATCGTATAAGGACACCTCACAGCCCTGCGCCGGGTTTCCAAACACAGAGTTAAACTCTTTTTAGTCATGTTCTGTGATGATTCGGCATAAAAAGGGCGCTCATGCATATCAGCTGTGTGCGTTTATTTCACCTGATCCGGGAAGTCGTTCCCGTCCACCTCGTCGCTGTTGGACTGACCTCCGGGACTCTGAACCTCGATGCCATGGCTCTCCAAGATGGCTGCTTCTTCAAAAACACAAACTTCATCATAGCATATCAGCTCTGGAGTTCAGAGGCTGCCCACCACAGGCGGACAGGTAAACCCAACACCTGCAAGGGTTCATGCTCTCAGAAAGGCAGAAGACATTACCTATGTTAGCGCGCCTCTTGATGTCTTTGCGGCGGTTAGCAAACCAGTTGTAGACTTTTAGGGAGGTAACTCTCTCCAAATCAGACAGCTTCTTTCCTGCAGCACACCGACACCAACAGATCAGATCTAAGGGCAGCAAGTCTCTGCCTGATATAAAAAGCACATTTAGACATTGATGAATCCTGTTCATATGCCCAATAAATGTGTGTGAAGACACACTCGGTGGCATCAAACCAGTCAGTCTGCTGTGCAAAAGGTCGCTCATAGTTTGGGTTGATGAGCCGAGCCGTTTAAATCCGATTTTAACCCGGGTCGCTTGCCGAGTCGATGGACGTGGGTCGACGCGGGTCGCTGAGCCTTTAACATCGGCACCAAAAGCCGATTGTATGCGGGTTTAAACGGGTTTTTTGACCAGTGTGAAAAGGGGTATAACTGATTCCATTTTTAACATCAGAACCTGTAAATCTCCATGTTTTTCCATACTGGATAACTCACAGGACCCTATAATCAAATACTCCCTCTCATTGTTCAGTAAGCAGAATAAAATGTGGCGTTTAATCCCCTACCTGGTTTTTGAATGACAGCGTTGCAGGCAGTGGCAATCTCCTCTCTCTTGGCCTCATCGGGGTACTGGTTATCACTGAAGTAACTGGATACACACCAGATAAGTATATCACTCAGTGTTTACCCCCGTTACCTCTGCTTCCATCGTCTAACCACTCTCCTCCTCACCCCTCCATGACGGCCAGGCATTCCTTCCTCCAGGTGAATCTGCTCCCCCGTCTCAGGCGGAAGCCCCCGGGAGTGGAGTTGAAGGGGGGCGGGGTTTGGTGCCAGTCCATCATGTCCTCCAGAGCCAGAGGGGCAGCTCGCATGGCCAGAGTGGCACCTGGAGTCACACACATGTTCAGCATCAATAATCCTGTGTTCCTCCACCTAATAAGTACGGGAAAAGATCAACAGAATCTGCTGAAATGTTCATATTATCTGATTAAAGTAAGGAATCTTGAGCCAGACAGTACTTACTGGTTTTAGACTGGAGTTAAAACAACCCAGCTGTTTTTCATCAACACTTTTTTTTTTTCATACACTCTTTTTGAGTTTAGGTTGTAAATGATCATTTATTCATAAATCAGCAAGTAAATGAAGTTTTCAGAGCAGCACCCTCCTCGCTGACACACTTTTTATGAAAGGGTTATGAGGGGGAGGTTTGAAGGCGTTACCAGGGTTGGTTTTCTCCAGCAGGTACCAGCGGAAGAAGCCGCGCTTCTTCTGCTCACTGAGGTCCGATCCCTGCTGCAGGAGCCAGTGGGAGATGCGGCTCTGACTAATCCCTGGAGGATGAGGAAACGTGTCACTCAGTGTGCTTCATGCCTGCATACAGCAGCATCCTGGCGGGCTGATACTCACCTGTTACCTGAGCAACCACAGCCTGCGAGATCCGCCTGTTGGCCAGGAAGGACTTGATCTCCTCTTTGATCACCGCACTGTCTCTCCTACAACACAAGACCGGTTTTCACATTTAACACAGTCACAATGCTTAAATACCAGATGCAACATGTATAATTACTGGATGGAAGTGAGCGGAGAAACTAGAAGCCACTTCCTGCTGAAATATTCTTTCCTCTCCTGATTTGATTTCATGTTCACACATTTAAAATCAATACTGCTCTGATTGCCGCTGTCTGGCTGCAGATGAGAGGCACTTAAGTGAGAGCACTTGAGTATTTGACTGGGTAGTGCACGTAAAGCAATAACCCTAAAGCAGATTCAGGTTGTGCAAAAGGCTGGGAAGTTCAAACCACATGAGCGCCTTGAACTGCCAACCACAGACAGGTTGTAAAAACCCCGGTAGAATTTAGCTGTTTTATGTTTATGAAAGCCATTACTGATTTTAATTCATATAAAGCCAAATTAGTTACACACTGTACCTTTTCGGATTCTGGGCGACACTGTATGGATGGATATTACACTGGTTTTTAAGTTCAGGCTCCTCTTTGTCTTTACTTTAACGTCTGCAGTTATGTTACATCGATGAAATGTAGAGTAGGTTAAAGTATATGAGTAGATTAAAATATATAGTGTCACAAGAACTGATGCTTTTCATCGCAAAGCCAATAGAGGCAACTGAATGTGGGCTTAAACATGGAGCCAAACTGTTGATACCATAGTTTAAGAAAAACTCATCACAACTAAATTCAGGTGTACCTACTCTAAGCCGAGTCTGGCCTGATCTTACCTCATCAAGTCCTCCACCTTATCATCAACCTCTATGTCCTCTTCACCGGCCTCGAACCCGTAGCCTGGAGCGGTCACGCTGCCGCTGACCACGCCCAGAGGAAACCGGGGCGGTGAAAGCTTCCCGTTGGAGACGCCAACTAAACCGTTCTGCGCGACCGCAGACACTGCTACTGGTGATGCTGCTGGAACTGGTAGAGGTGGGGAGGTGGGGTCAAAGTTGTTGCTGGGTGACGGTGAGAGGCGGTTGTCTGGAAAACTCGTCTGAGTAGAGGTGGATGTCATAGATGAAGACGCAGAGACTGTGTTGGAAGAAGACAAGGAAGACGAGGGGGGCATGTAGGAAGGCTTATGGGTGAGCTTGCGTCCATGTTGCCGGTCCAAGTGGTCAAGGGTGTCGAGAGCGTGGAGGACTTCGGCTTGGGTGATCCCCGTCCGTCGAAGCCTCTGGAGGAGGTCGATCTGTTCAATGGTAAAGCGAGGCTCCTCGCTGTGCTGGAACATCCTGCAGAGCATCATGCAGACTGGGATTAATGGAAGATGTTTATTAATGGAAGATGATATGGATCCTCCTGGGTCTTGAATGAAATAAAGTAAGTAAATTATTACAGATCGTCAAACTCTTACATCAAAGTTCTGCAATGACTAAGATTAAAAAGTTGTCATCTGGTGACTGCATGAGTGTTTGCAGATCTGGAGTTTGGACCAAAGAAAATCCAGATGACAGGTGAGACATACGGCATCCCGGCCACGAAAACACAGCTGCCTAATCTCATCTGCTGCTGTATGCGTGTTTATTTAATAGTTTTTTCTGTACCTTTCATTATTCACTATTGTTATAATTGAATAAAGTTGATTTATTTGTTAACTTTAAGGTTTCTCCCGAGTCTCTTGCATAGTCACAACATATATTTGCTTCACAGCAGATGATCTGGACTACAGTATAACAAAAATTTCCACATTTCTAAACCAAATTTAAACACAATCAGCATTAGAAAATAATCAAGTAGGACAGTCCCTATTTATTGATATAGACTAAAACAAGGAATTTAAACTAGTTTTCTGCATAAAAAAAAGTCAGCTATGTTTCTAGGTGACAGTAATGAGGTAGGGGGGTTAAAAGCTGCAATAGCACGTCTTTCTTCTGCAGCACGTACCGATCATACAGCTTTTATTTGAGTCTCAATTAGATGCAGCTGTCGTTGTGTGCCCTTTCTATTCAGGCATCTGTGCCCTCTTCATTGCTTTCTTTTCCAAGAGTGAACACTCAAGTCCTTTATCGCACATGAGGGACGCGGGTTCAGTTCAGACTTTATGGATTTTCCTGTGCGAGCTGGAAGCTCTCCCTTTTCTGCGTTTATGATCCTCGCTGAGCGACTGTTTGCTGTCTGAATTTCAGCTTAGTTTGTTCAGCATTTTTTAACAGAAAATGTACGACACGAGCCAGGAGAAGTTCTGAGTCCTGGCCAAGCTGCTATGAAATGACCTGAGACCAAAGGAGACGGCCGTGCAGCTGTGTCCCAGCTTTCATTTACAACATCACATCGTGACATTAAGAGGTAGACAAGCAGTTACAATGTATACATGTTATCTAAGCTATCATATCAGTTATGAATAGTGTACATAGTTTATTTGATTAATTTAAACAAATTCAACTGATTAATTACGACTGCCAGCCAAGCATCAGACTTCTGAAAAATAACCATCAACAAAACAGAACAAAGACACTACTACAGTCACATCTGGTATCTTCCTGCCAGCAGATTTAAAAACTACACACATACACACACACACACACACACACCTCTACACACTGCTCAGCAGCTGCTATCCAGATATGAAGTGCATTCCTCCAGATTCAATTAGGCTGTTATCATAGAGATGCTTTCAGTCCCACTAATCAGGCTGTGTTATGCAAATGGTCATAGAGCGTTGCTTTTGTTCAGTAACGCATCATGTGATTTTAAACAACATACACCCTGACCCAAAAGTGCTTTTAGCCTATTAAATGTTACTTCTTATAATCAAATGTGTGTTGATATGCTTTGTGTTTCTAAACATGCAGTGAACTGGGAAAACCTGCACTAATAATAGTCACAAAGCTTGTCTGGTAGAGAAGGTGGGGAGGGGCAGGGAGGCGAGAGGGGAAGGTAAACAGATATAATAAAAGATAACATCTTTCTTGATGCTTTTGTTCTTTTCTCTCTCTCTTTTCTTCTCTTTTTGCTGGTGCAGTGAGAAAAAACAGAAAATCAAAGTCAGCAAGTGCATCAGTGCTTATAGACATGCGAGAGGGAGATAGCGTGCGGCTGTGTTTGTGTGCGTTTGGGAAAAATGCCAGAAAAATGTACATATCAGGCAGCCGAATGCTTCGTTCTGTTGCTTCCTGCTGCAGAGGATGACTCATGGTGAAACGGTTGGACTGAAACAAATAATCAATACAAAGCAGCATAATGGTTATCTCCGCTGCTGCTGCACTTTATTCACAATAAGTGATCCCTCATCTGTCAAGTTTAATATGTTTTGTTGCACATTATCAATAAAACACATATTTCCTCTCTAACCTTAATTGCCACCTTTCTTCATTACTCAATGTGAGGCAAACACCATTATGTAATGTAAAGATAAAAATGATGCATTTTTCTTTGGCATGTGCTCTACCATGTAAATCAAACAGATGCCACACCTCATGTTTTCCTGGCTTCTCTGCAGTTCTGCAGTGTTAAAACGGTTCATTATCACCTTAAACCTTACCCCAAACTGAATAAAAACAGTAGGCTTATGCATGTTTTGGTGTATTTATGCAGAAGTTTATTAAGGGCCTTTTCACATGGCGTGCTCGGGCCCGGGTGGCCCAGGTTGGGAGGTAGTCCAGGACCCGGGCCACCCGTGCTCGGGCACGGATGGATGGCTTGTGAACGCAATCCGGGCCGTGCCGGACGTGACATGTGGGCTACAAGCGGAACTGATCAAAGCAATATCAGACCCTAACGGCAGGTTAGGTTGCATCCATAGTGGAGAAGAAAATACTAAGTAACAAGACGAGTTCGCTTTGTTATTGATATACTGTGCTGAAGACGTAAGGCTTTGCTTCTTCCTCGGTTGTTCGCTATCAGCCAACT
>JAVQJG010144131.1:0-35045 GCA_036024015.1 Craterocephalus amniculus
TTTTATCTTCCCTAACTTTTCTCCAATTTCCTCTTTTCTCATCTCTCTCTCACCTTGGCTCACCTGTCTGCACCTGCGGAGTTTCCTATGATTTCTTCCTGGATGAGACGGACTGATCCAATGTGGTGTAGACTGAAGGGGGGGCTCCCAGACACACATATATAACAGTGCAATGGCATTCTGCAGTGGAGCTATTTTAGCGATCCGGTTTTAATTAAAATCATAATCAATGTGCAGAAATAAGTAATAACTGTATTATTGATCAGCTTTATGGGGCCCTCAAGGAACTCGGGGCCCTAGGCAACCGCCTAGTTTTGCCTAATGGTAAGTCCGCCACTGCCGAAACCACCAACCCCTTAGAAACATCACCAGCCCACACTGCCTCGCTTCTGCTTTGAGGAATATGCCTGAAGAGGCTTTGTTTGTTCTTCTCTCGTCTTTTCCTAAGCTGGGCATGCAGCCTCCAAAAGCAGATGCTGTACGTAGTTTCCCTTCAGGTTAGCCGGGAGCAGTTTACCACCTCCTTGCTCTCTCATTATTCTCACTAATTATTTCCAAAAGATCAGGGATTTATGGAGTGCCATTTGTGAGGACAGCAGACTACTGTGACATCTGGAAGTGGTTGTCAAGGAATCCATCCTTATGAATACTTAAGGCTGTTGGCTTTTTCTCAGTATGGACATGCGCCTGTGTGTTCTGATTTACACCCCGTGTGATTCACATGTCTAAATCTTCAGGCTCCCCCTCTCTTTGTCTTTCCATCAAAGACAACAGGGTCAGCTGAGCAAATTAAGCCTCTGGAGCTCCCTTACACAGCGGACCTCAAGTCTCCTATAACCATGGTCTGTATGTCAGTGAGGGATGACGTGTGTCGTTTTTTTATTGTCCCCAAAGATGAGACTCTTCAAATCAAAGGTTTTAACCTGCGCTGCTCCATTTTAGATTTAGCTCAAACAGCTGATTGTTGTTGTCACTGCATTCATTCTAGTGTAGATCTGCTTTGTTGCTCGGTACAATAGGTACTCCCATAATACAAACACTAATTTGTTGAGCATCTATTATGTGATGGGCTGCAAAAATATTCCCGTTTCACCAGGCAAGAGGCCTTTTGTCAAACATCCAGCACTCTAACTAGCTACATGTTCAACAATCTGTGCACATATTGCACCCATTACACCTCAATAAATACTTCATTGCACCCTGGAGGGCCATGTATGCTGCTGTATGTTCAGCCTACATGCACATAATCACACTCCTAATCACCTCTTTAGGCATGCTGTACAGTGTATTTTAATACATTCAGTATGGGATGCAATGATTGATTGAAAAGAAATCTGAAACATGCAGGATTGTTCTGGTTAATAACAATGGTTTTATTGCCTTGTGCTGCTTTATTTAATAATGTACAGAACATTGTTTCAGCTGTGGTTGATTTAAAGGGCTTTATAAATAAAATTGAGTTGAGTTGAGGTAGAATTTGGATAATATTTCTATGCCCTGCTGTGTTGTTCTTGACTACTGTACTATATATATTTGTTGTGCAGACTTTACTCAGGGATTAGATTGAACAACTTTGTGACACTGAAAACTGAAACAGTGACGTTGCCCTGTGTCACTGCGGTGCTGTTTTTGTTGTATAGTTGCCTAGTTTCTTGGTAGCACCTACTAAACAACTTTGGTTTATGATTAAGACTGCAGTGAGTGGAGCATACATCAATAATAAAGGTTAAGGTTATGTGTTTTACTGTCCAAACAACTACAATTTACTTGGCAGCAATGTGCGCCAACGGCCCGACCACCATCGAACATTCATTGTCCAGCAACTCCAGCTGGAGGAAGGGAGGGTGAAGTGTCTTGCCAAGTGTTTTGTGAAACAGTTTTCTACTGTAAGGGAGAAGGTTTCAACCTTCCGGTTATTTGACCACCTTCTGTACACCTGAGCCACATCCGCCTCTAACATTTCTTTGCTGAATCAGCCACCGTACACGTTCAAATTGCCCAGTGTGTTTATATCCACTTGCTAATATATGACTCTGGTGGGTAAATTGAGATTCAGAAAGAACATCATGCGGTGTCCAGGATGAAAAAGTTTTAGGCTATAGTGGTTTCTCAGCCTTGGGATGCTAGTGGAAAGCGACAGCAGCAGAAATAGATGCCACTGTGGCTTCAAATGAGTAAACGTTCAGGAAAAGTTAAGGAGAGAGTCTTTATCATTGTTACTTCATAGCATGACTGTGTTTCAAATTCTTAAAACTGCTTGCTCGAAATACTCTTGGGAGTCTATCCATGCTCACAAAAAATCGATGTCTCAAGATTTTTGTACCTGTATATAAGGCAGTGTTTCTGTCCACCGGAGTGGGATTTTAACAGCTTACTTGGCAACACATCTCTGTGCCTTCATCATTTGCTTGAAGCCCGTTGATTTCCTGCAACCACTTCTCTGAGAACATGCGTTAATGTTGTTGTTCAGACTCAGTCTGGCATTCCTCTGGAGGCGGAGGACCAGCAAAAAAATTGCTTAATGTAATTATAAACAGTTAGTCAGCAGCATCACCAACAATTAAACACTTTTAGCTGGCTTTACTTTAACATTCTGGAAGATGACTTAACCGTTCTGACAGAAGCAAGAGAAGTTTAGTTTTGGTTCGTTTATCTTAACTCGGAGCGACTGGTACTTTTTTTGTCTGTTTTTCCTGTTGAGAGATGTGAGATCTCAAGATGTCATATGAACTGCATCATAAACTGCCCCGTACTGAAGATCTATCCTGAATCTTAGGTACACAAATTAGAGTTGCAACATTTCATCGGGCACACAATTTTATATTTTGGTGTCCAATGAGCACTTACCTCTACAGTAAGTACTATGAACAAGCAAGGCATTTGCTTTTTGTTCTCTGCCAAGCAACAAACAGAGGTACACCACAGCTGTGTTGTTGTGGCAACCTTTGTGAGGTCTGAACTCCCCCTCTTTCACTGAATTTTAACAATGAAGACATCTCAACGCAGCCTTTGAATGTCGCACACAAACGTACACTGACTTATGTGAATCTTCCCTTCAGAAACTGCATGTCTTATCCGTCTGTCTGTAGTTGTTGTTGTTTGTAAGTTATGAAGGACTTAGAAACACAGTGCTTCTCTTAGCCTGTAGCATTATGTAGTTGTACAGACATAAGAATGTAATCCTATTGCATTGGATAAACTGAAAGACATTTCTGAAAGACATTTCATCAAAATATGCAGAGAGCAATGTGGAACATTTTTTCTCCACTTTTATTTGTACAAAGCAACCATTCCTGTAAAAGACTAAATTAAAATTAATAAAGAGGCTCACAGTTTTGCCTCTAGCAAGACTTAATGGTATTCTGTGGAATTTTGCCAGAGGCAAAATTGTATATGAAAGAAAAAAAACACATGAAACTAGAAAAATGTGATCTGAAAGCTAGAAAAGTTGCTTAGACTCAATTTACTTACAGTTATACTGTGAATCCTGATCTACAAGCCACAGGTCTTAAAATAAATTAAAAAAAAGATCCTGTTTTTTTCTTGAAATTTCTAAAATGCTCCCACAAAATTTCAGAAATTAACTTGTATCATGAAAACTGAAGAAATAACTATTGCAGCTATTTAATGGGGGATGTAAGAGAATAATTATGAAATTGAATGAACTGATAAAACTCCACCCAACCATTTAGCTAAACAGTCAGATCAACAGTACCATGGCTTAGTAGGAGGAAGTTTACTTCCCATATAAAGGTGCCCTACTGAATTGTGGCTAAAGTCTATTTACTCTGCCACAGAAACATCCTGAAAATAAGTCATTCTGTTTTGGTAAGACCCTCCTGATGCACATTTTGTTACAGGTCTTTGGTCATGTCTGTGACATATGTTGGACAAAATAAAACAGAGAAGCAGAACAGCAGCTCCTTTTCCTTTACCATTATTTACACTTCCTTCCGAGTAAAAAATCTAAGAGGCGTATAGTGACCCACTCAACCCCACTCTTCCCTCCTTCAGATCTGATATGTAGTGCCTAACCTTTTTTAGCACAATATTACAGCATGATAGAGCATATACAGCCTGAGCGCTCAGACTGATGGCCAAACTCACAAAGAAAAACCAAAACAACAACCAACCTATTTGATCCGCTATTTTATTCTCAGTTCTTACATTTCTCCTGTCTCCACATAGTAGTTAAAGAAGCTAGGAGGAGCCCTCTTGTATCTACAATAATGTCGCAAATCATATGTTGAAATGGGCCAAATTGTTTTGAAAAGAAAAATTAATCTACCGAACATAATGGCTGCCAACTCAGCAATGTCATCTCCTAATTCCTCTGTAGCAATTCTGCTTCTAGAGCTATTGTTTATGGCTTGTTTCAGCAGCAGTTACAACTACTGGTCTAATAATGAGTTCAATTACAAGTAGGTATCTGACACGTCCATCTTCCAGTTGTTCCAGTAAATCAAACAGTCAGATTTATTTCCTTGTATGTGCGTTTTTGGCTCATTTATTATGTGAGCTATTAAGCAATAAAGACATTTTCTGTTCATTTTAAGGCAATGAGCAAGAGAAAACTAATTGACCTTCCTTCTTTTAAGATGCAATGAATGCAGCATCATCTAAAGTTGAAGTTAGCCAAAGCAAGAGAGGAAAGACACTCCACAACCTTGGGGTTGTGTTTGTTTCTGAGTTAGCTGGGACTCAAATACCAAATAAAAACACTCAAGCACAAAAAGTCATTTTTTCCATAGATCCCTTTTACCAAAAGCACACAATAGCCCTTATTTGCACAGCACACATACTCGCACGTAACAACATACCCTGTTGTGGTTCCAGCTGTGGCCCCCTGATGTGATCTAACCTGCCCAGTAAAAGAGTGAAATTTGCTGACAAAATTGTCAAAATCGGTGAGATGCTTGCTTCCAATCCTGTTTGTTACACAACAACAGTCACAAATTTAATTACACAAATAAAGCCAAATTGACACGAAGGGCCATGGATACATAAAGGAGCTGGAGTGGCAGATGATCTAGTCATTATTCATTTATTTATTCCCAGCTTCACTGAAAAGAGTTTGACTTGATTCTTCATTCGTGCATTATCTAATCCAACCTCTCATATTTGAGTTTGTGGGGGCATTTATATGATATGATAGGATTTGTATTTTTAACCAATGGGTTAACTTGGAGTCTACTTTACATGAGTTGAATTTAACCCTTTCATGCAAAATTAATTTTAAGTGACATATTTTTTCCTTATACAGTATTTACATTACAGACCTGGACATTTATAATTTTCCCATCTTAATCATGTTCTAATTTCCTTTAAAAAAAAATCTTTTCTATAAAATGGTTATAAAAAATATATTCATAATATTCTACAGTAAATATAGCTTGGTTAAACTTGGTAATTACACTATATGTTTAAAAACTGATTATACTGTATGATATATTTATGTATTTAACCATAAGTGATAATGTATTGAAGTAATGTTCACCGAAATGGTTTATTTATAAATAAACCATTCTCACCCATGCTTACACTAGAAAACCAGCACTGAATAGGTGGAGACTGTAGCGACCACTTCCTTATGAAAGGGTTAAAGATGAGATCAACAGTATGGGAACCAGGCATCAGTTTCTGTCTTTGTCTTCTGGCAGTGACTTGTATTGACCATGCTCACTTAATCCACAGAGTTGTTTTTCTGTTCGCTGGTAATGGAGCATTCACAAGAGACTGCTGAGTTTCTGGAGTCTTGCATCAGTGAAAATATACAACTGGTGGTTCTTTAACAAAACCTGAGCCATGTGATGCAAAACACCAAGGAAAAATATGCAAGAAAATTTTTTTAAAATCAGCATTTCTGCTAATTTGTTGTCATATTTTCTGTTGGTTTGTTTTGATTTCATACTTTTTTAATTTCTAAAATGTTACCTGTAGTTTATTTCTTAAGTTTGCCATTCATTGTAACTAAATAGTATTTTTTTTACTGTCAAGAAATATATAAACAGGAAGAGATAATATTGTTGTTTAGTGACCCCATTTCTGACCAAAGGTAAATAGAATAGAATAGAATAGAAGTACTTTATTAATCCCAAACTGGGAAATTTAGGTGTTACAGCAGTACAGTCATTTAGTGGGTATGCTTATAAAAATAAGAATAAAACAGTGCAAAAACTTAAAAAATTTAAAAATATCTACGGCTAAATGGCAAATTTAAAAAGATGTTACACTGACAAAGCAATATTATTCTTTTGTTCTGCTTTCTCCAAATGCACACACTATGTCAAATGTTTATACGGAATTAAAGTATTGATTTGTTTTTGGCTTGGGTTTTCTTATCATATCTTTTGTTGTATTACAAAGCCCAAAAATTAAACATGGCTAACTTTTATTAGACACTTGTACCATTTGTATTAGTAAAAGAAATTTACTTAATTTATTTTCAAATGGACCAACACTTTATGGTGTTGGATCTTCAACACTGTCAGGGTAATAGACTGCGAAAATAAATGATTACTGCATCTGTTTTAGAAGGTCCTGATGGCATTAATCTTCTGAAAATATATTTTTGGGGGATTTTGGAGGCAGGGGCGAACTTTCTTCTCACTTTAGACTTGTTGACAGTTTTTAATCTAGTTAAACTGTTCTTCCACCTCTCAGTTCTCTAATTTTAATACACCAACATTAACACCTTTATTATCCTATCAATTGTTATCCTGGTCCGATTCTATTCTATAGCTGTAACATAACATTTCACTCTAAATAATACATTCTGGTGTCTGTGTTCTGCTCACTTAATAACAGACTTCAGGAGAGATGGCACCATTAAAGTTTAATAGCCTTATGTAGTCCCTGTGAATAGTATATGTGGCAGGTAGTAGCTCTTCCATGCACACCTACTGTGGCTCATTACTAGTAAATCAGCCTCCATAGGACTCACCATTGTAAATTCAAGATATATGCTGGCTGCCACTGACCTTTAGATAGTTAAACATTACTTTTTTTTCCAAACTAAACTGCTACTGAGGCAAAGAGAGAAACTGGACTGGAACTTTACTACATTTGTTGGAGTCCCTGCAGTGTCCACTTGCAGCCAATTGTGGCAAGTTGCAGCATTTAGGAAAGCTATTTATTTTAAGTAAACATAATTCTTTTTCCTCTTAGATCTAATGAGAGAGAGTGAAAAAGAACAGCATGCTTAATTTTTATATCATTTGCTGCCATGTGGTTCATTGTTTTCTGTTTCATAGTTGGATTAACCAACCTGAGGAACCAGGAACTGCTGTTTGTCCCCAGTGAGAAGAGTTACAGTATGATACAGTACAGGTAGTTTCCCATTTACACAACAAAGGAAGCACATGCTTGGTGCGTACATATGAAAATGCCTCCATACAGAGCATTCTTCTCTTTCCCCTGTTAATTGCAGATAAGAAAAAGGCTAAAGCAGCCGCATTAAATGTAATCCCAGAAACCGCCATTGTTTCCAGAGCAAAGGCTGAGGGGTGATTAAAAAGTACTGTCGCCTTTAGAAATGACAGCAGGCAACAAAGCATTTATTTATTTCATGTTGTTGAACTGCTACCCTGCTACTTGTGGGCACTGATGAAAGTTTTGCTCCTTGCAAATGGTTTTTGTTTATCTGCATCTATACCAGCAAACAGCGTGACACAATAGAGCATAATAATAAGCGAACAATAAATCTACATGATATCATCTATTGGCTTACAAACTACCGTTTAAAAGCTTAAAAGTGGAAACAACAATGTTTAAACCTGGCCAAGAAAAAAAGGCACCACGTGGATTTAGCTTAGAAAATAGAGTGCCAGCCTTTTGTTGGATAATGACTGCATGGAGGATTATCTGTCATCTGGCAACAAGTTATTCAACCCCACTGATGCACTGAGTAGTTTCTCAACCCTGTGGAAAGACACATCCTGTTGTCATGGAAAGGACGTTAGTATGTTGAAGAACGGTTAAATAATTGAGATACATCAAGCAGAAAATGTGTCTAATGAGATGCAGAAACTACTAAGATTGAGCTAAGAATCCTTCAACACATGATTAAAACCTGAAAGTGGGGAACCATCGTCTTGCTACCATCAGTCATCATTTTACGTATCGTCCCAAATCTACTCAGTGAGGCCAACTGGAGAAAAAAAGGCTTCAGTTTGCCTGGAGGCATAAATATTTGACTATGGAGCAATCGGAAAAAAAAGGTCATGTGATCTGATGCGTTCAGATTCACCCTGTTCCAGAATGATGAGTGAACAACAAAGCGCCGGCTAAGTGATGACATCATAACGCCCAAGCCCAAGCTAACAGTGATGTGGTTACATTTGCTGATTCCTTCAGACTCAATACATGCTTTAGTGGTTTTAAGGAGTTGCAAAGTTAATGTTCACATTCAAGGGAAAGCAAAGATTTGTGGCGTACATTGTCACATATGGGCCGGTCTGGGCTAAAATTTCAGGGCTGATTTTTTATCCCTTCCCCCCTGCTTAGGCTGCATTTAACTAAGGGACAGCTACAGCTCAGTGGAAATTGTGGTGGTGTAATAGTTCATTCGATCCCCTGGTTTCCTCCGACTATTTTGAAATTTCTTTGGGCTCAGATGTATCCGATTGTGTGTGAATGAGTGTAGAAAAAAAACATTGTGTAGCCTGTGGCTGTATAGTTGTTTGTGTGTGTGAATGTGACTTTTACTGTAAAAAGCACGTTGAATGGTTGGTAAGACTAGATAACCGCTATAAATACAGCTCATTTATCATTTACCAACTTCCAGTTTCTAGTTTCTTATTTCAAATCAGCTGTTTGTGTCACTTGGTGGTGTAAATAAAGCTAATGCTAATCCTAAAACTCTCCCATTAAGGTCCACAGATTGCTCAGCTAATACTGTCTCATTCTAACATATTCCAGTTCAGCTGCTGGTCTTTCTCAGATTTCAGTTTTTTTTTTTTTTCATCAGACATTTATTTTTTTGCAGGATCATAATTTATCTTAGATGTGTTACATCTTTTGCCCACGTGTCTGGTTCCACAGACCAAAATAAGCCACAACAAATGTGCCTGCGTAAAGAGACGTGTTCTCAACTTGAAGGTTTAATTCAGCGTTTTATGCTCGCTCGTGACAGGTTATTAAGCTCTTACAATGTGGGGGACCCTGGGTTCAAGCGCTAGCACTGCAGGGGAAATGGAAGCACACGCATTAATCATAACACTGATTTATTGAAGAATTACCTCCACAGTCAGCTGGTCAATAATTCTCTTCCATAGGGTCCTACACCTCATGTCTCCATTCAGTTGCTCCCAGCACACAGTAATTGAAAGCCATAAACAATTACTGTATAAGACACCAATAGTGATAAAAACAAATAATCTCTAGATTCAGTGTTAAAGACTTCTTTTGTGTGAGATATATTGGATTTATTTTAGAAAAAAGTCCATTGATCTTTGCGCAAGAAGTGCAAAGTTCAATGTGAGATGCAATAATTTGCTCTGTTGCATTCTCTTAAAGTTTGCTTCCTGAGTTTTACTAATTGATCCCCCAGCTCTGTTCCCTCATATTGAACACGTTCATTTTCTGAGCATGGACAAATTCTTTTTTTTTTTTTCTCCAGAGTCCACATAATGGAATGCACTGCTAAATCTGTGGGACTTCATAGCCGTTTTTCTCTGCTCTCTTGCCAGGGTCATCACAGATAGCCAACAACTATCTGCCTCCCCAGGCAAGACTTAAAGCTTTGATTGTTGGTTTGTAGCTTGAGCTCAAACTTGGCTTCAACATTCAGCCGACCAGCAACAGCAGCAGAAGCAACAACTACACACACATATGAGGCGAGGCACAGAAAAAATATGAAAAAGATATATATTGGCAAAACAGCCCTGAAAACCCTGAGAAATGGTTGCAAGCATCAAAAACGAAGGTAAGATGAGTCATTCCGGAGAGTTTCTTAAACTCTAAATATCATCCTCATTACTGGTGAATCCATTTTATTTATTTTAACTCAGATATGGATTCTCACTGGGAGGTCACAACCACGAACAAGCAAAGAACAACAGAATGTTGTATCTATTCCCATTGATTCATCTTCCCATTTTTTCATGCGTCAGCTGACATCTGCATTCAAGTAAACGCTGCTCTGCATTTGAAAGATATTCAAATGGAAACAAAAAACTGAATACACTAAAACAAAAACAGTGGGTGGGTGGGTGCTGAGACTTAATTAAAATAGTATTATACAGTAATAGCAGCCCAAAGGAAATCTCAGATGTATTTACACTACATTTCTGGCTCATTGCTGTCATATTACAACACACTTCTTGTAGTTAGACAATAAGCAGATAAAGAGTTTGTTTAGTTGTAACAGGCTAATTGACATTAAGCTTTTATAGCCTCAGCATGCTGGATCCATGAACCATCTTTCTGGCTGATTATGAAATGGGGTTTCTTTCTGATATTGCGTGAGGACGATGTGGAAACAAGTGTCCCCTGCCAAGCAGTGGCTGTAATTATTCCAGGCTCTTCACAACATTGTGTCATGAATCTGGGATGGTACTTGACACCATTGTTCCTTTCTTTAACCAAGTAATTACAGAGCATAACCACAAGTTCAGTGCACAAATTGAAAGTTTTACATTTCACATTCTTCACTGTGTAAACAAGCAAGGGGTGTTGGTGCATTATGTTTTACCAGAATGTAGCTTCCGATGTGCACCAGAGCATTATGTTGTAAACACGAGAGTCAAAGCAAAGCAGGACATTAATTATATGGTCAATATTATGTGCGCTCATACGGCCTCAGCAACATATGGGTCTGACTGCCAATTACTTGGTCAGTCCAACGTTGATGTTTGAATTCTGCACAGCTGCTTTTTCCAGCAGGCTTTACCTCTGGACTTCTGGCAAGTCAGTCAAGCAGCTTAAAAATGTTAGTTGCAAGATGTCCTCACTATAATTGACAGTTGGGCAGTGTTGTGTTAGAAAAGGACACACTATCCAATGTACAGGATAAAGCATTGAACAACTGGCTTTAATAAAGGGGGCTTTATAAATCCGGCAGACATTAATCTGCCTAGTTATGTTTTGTGGCTATGCTTAAGCTGACAACTGGATTTATTCCTCTGTTGTTCAGTAGGCTCTAATATTAAGCTGACACATGAAAAAGACTTAATTTCTTGGTTCTTTTACAGCCATGCCAATTACAATATCTGGGTGGTCAATGCCTTTTCAAGTCACCTGAGGAATGGATTGCACCTTCAATCATGTGTTTTGCCTCCAGTCTGGCACTGCTCCCATTGACATGACTCCTTGCCTCAGCATAGTCATTTAAACTGACAAGAAACATATTATTATAATCGTATGTGAATTAAAATTTCTTCTGAACAAAAGTTGAACTCCAAAGGACGCAAATCCAACATGGATTTATTGTAAAGTCTTGATGTTTGCATTTTTCAGAGTGTAACTAAGACTGGAATCAAGTAGCCAGTCCTGACTTAAAGCTTGCTGTTCCACTCATGTTACTCTTGCTAATTAACATCTTTCACATGGCTTGCTTAAATTCTGCATATATAATGCCATTAATACAACACAGGTTGTGTTTTGCACAATGTAAAGTTACACTGTGCAACACACAAAGTAACCATCAATTAGATATAGCTCTATACCTAATTAACAGTTACTTTTCATGCATCCTTAAGCTCACATTCATTGGCTGTTCAATGATATGTTGACATCTTGTAGCCTAATAAAGGCGAAATTATTGCAGATCATCAACCAGGTACCTGAATGTTAAGGATGGATCATTGCCCGACCCATGTGTTTGCACATCCCAGCCCGCAGGTCTTTCTGTAAACACTTTCTTCTTCTCTTTCACGGATAGATTTGTAATTGGGGCTCTGGGCTAAGGTTGGACGGTGTACTCACTGTGCCTGTTGGTTGGCTGCGCTGAGCCATCAAACCTCTCCACAAGTCAAGTATCCATCAATGCGGCAAAAAGCTAAATCCCCCAGAGCGCTCACTCCCTCTGCTCCCAATCTCTAGCCTTTCATTACCTCATCCATTCCCTCAGTCATCCCTGTCAGTATGTTTTCATCCCCCCGAAAAAACCTGCATCAAATGTGCAAACAAAAAAAAAATTTCTCTGTCTGGTATGTTGCTGTTGTTGATGGTGGTGGTTTTGAAACAGTGCTACTCTTCAGGCCTCTTACTCTCTCTCAATGTCTCTCTTTGCTTTTCCTGTCTCTTTCATATTTTTTTCAAGGATAACGCTCCACTCTATGTTTTAACCCCTACTTGTATAAATCAAACAGAGAGTTTTTCTGGAGGCAAAAAAAGCCATTCCTTTTCTTTCGGAGATTTGATTGGGGCACTGTGTAATGAAAATTTACTGCTACATCAGTGGAATCCAGGGAATGGGATTTCCCCAGTTCTGCTCCCAAATGATTAGTATTCCATCTTCTTTTCCCATTTGCCTCCATGCTTGGCCTGGGACTATCCGGCTCCTCTTCATCCCTTGTCCTCCTCCGTCTCCTCCCACTCACACAGGCAAATTAACATGTTACAGTACCCTTGTTTTATTCTTTTTTGCATCTCTGCCTGCCTCTATAAATTTCACACCCTTTGACTGTAATAAAATGACATCATTGTTGTGGCTGCGTCCACTCCATTCCTGTTGTCTGAACTCTCTCTGTCACCTGTTCAGCTCTTTCCATGACCACAAAGATGACCTACGTAAGCGCCTGTCATACACCACCCACAAACTAGAGATGGTGGAAACAGAATTTAACTCCACTCGGCAGTACCTCGAGACAGAGCTACGTCGGGCCCAGGAGGAACTGGAAAAATTTACAGAAAAACTTCGCAGGTAGGTTTATCAATGTGCACAACTCTTTGGGAATGTTTGTATTTGATTCCAATCTTGATCTTAAGGATAATGAACATTATTAAGGCATTACATGCATAGCAATACAACT
The DNA here is from genome assembly GCA_036024015.1 of Craterocephalus amniculus. NCBI lineage: Eukaryota > Metazoa > Chordata > Actinopteri > Atheriniformes > Atherinidae > Craterocephalus > Craterocephalus amniculus. Next base: position 12,975 of record JAVQJG010144131.1, read on the forward strand.
CATTTGCATGACTAATAAAAAGAATAATAGTGTTCTTGTTAATGTGAAATTTAACAAGCAGAATCATCATGTTTCCCTAGCTGAGACAATCCCTACTTGTGGTGGCCAATCTCTAAAGTAGACATAGTTTCTACATTAGGTTATTTCTAGGATTCTAGGACAGTTATCCATGTTGATGTTCTTAAATAAAGCTGTAGCATTTTTTATTCCAGTATCAGAAAAGTTATTTCAGCTCACTTAAAGTGCAAGTTAAAAAACAGTCTTCACCTCTGGGGTCCACTTATAACATGACCGATTTGGCCTCTCTGCACATCCAGTTTTGTTTTTTTGTTTTTTATCGTGGACTGGGAAAAATGTCATGAAATGTAATCTATTGATTTCTATATGGGGTGTAGATTTTGTCCTGCTCTCTGAAAGGAAAATAACTAAATATAAGATAACAAACTTTTTGAAACTGTCAAAAATCCTTTAGGTAAAAGAAATGAGAGCTGTTTCCTTTATGTTTTTAAATAAATTTTTACTTTCACAAATTTTGTTTTGAGGGGCAGAAAACGACCTGGCGAGGTTTAGGCAGTGAAAACAAAAAAAATCAGGTTTCTGATAAACACATTGTAACTTAAAACCCACCATGTTTTAGATACTTTAATGGCATATCAGTTGATAAAGCCCATTTCATTCACAGAGGATATACCCTAAATGTGGTGCAAGCACCAAAACCTTCATTTTGAGAAATGATTCATAAATGCAGTAATTCTAAATGTGAAACATGTGCCCATTAACATAAATACATTTCTATTAACCTCAAGCCCATTTTATTTAATCTATTTATTTGATCTCATCATTAATACCCTGCATGCTCTCATAAAATTGTGTTTTAATTCAATGTCATATTAGACTGTTACACTGATAATCCAAATATTCAGTGTAGGTAAAGGTAGTAATGAGTGTCATTCCACAATAATCACAAAATACGTAGTAATAACATGTGACAGGATGTGGGAGGATATTTAGATGATAGAACTGGATACTTACATGTAGAAGATAAATGTTTAACAGTTACAGAACTTTTATTAAGCATGAAATGATGTGTGAGGCAGTGTGTTTTTTCTGCACATTTGTCACACAGTTACACGCCTGATAGAGTGGGTTCAATCCTTTTATTTTTTGCAATCATAACATTATACTGAATTGTTTTTAAAAAGCAATAAATGAGTACCTCACTTTAAATTGTCTTTCCTCCAACTCCAGGGTAATGTGCTCCCGAGGTAAAAACATTGATTTTGCACTTGTCTTTTATAATCCTGGAATATTTATTTGTGGAGGAAAAGCTGTAGCATGGCTGCAAAGACATTACTGACCTTCAAGCTTAATTTTCAATTTACCAGCATGAAAATAACTTCAGAGCAATGTAATTAACTGCAAATAATTCAACCCTCTTGGTGAGACAGAACTTAGTGTTTTTTATGGCTGTAGTGCAAATAAATATGAAAATACATGAGATTTAAATAAACTTTCTTGTCTGTTGCTGACAGCATGTTATCTTGGAAAGAAGGCTGCAGAAGAGGGCTGTGGGGTTCTGTTACTTTGAGTCTAATTGAATAACGTCTGTCAAATCTTGCAGTATTGCGTCAGCATGTTGTCATTCTTTGAAATGACTAATAGCACGAAGCACTGCCTCACATAATGGCAGGTTCTACTGGTTATTTATATTCCATTACTGACCCAAACCCCTTTTTGTGTTACTCATTCTCTAATGTGGACCTTCTTTATTTTCCCTCATTTCTTTTGGATGTTTGTTTTATGATCTATTTTGGCTTATAGTCTCCATTGACGACATTTTCAACATCTATCTAGTTAATGGGGCCGTTAATTCTGGTTTATTAACACTCTCATAGGCCTTTGGGGCTAATGTGAAAATATGCAACTGAGCTGAGAGGTATGAGCATAAAACACAAAGAGAGGGGTGAGATCCTGCCTTTTGAAAGACTGGAGGTTCACAAGAAAGACTAAAACCAATAAGAAAAGAAGAAGAGGAAGCTACACATCACTTTTATTTCATGATATGTCAGTACATGTGGCCATAACATGGCACACCTTTAAATAGTTCATGGTCATGTTTACCCACATATGATAACAAATTATAATCATATTTACAGCTTCAACATAAAACCCCTTTTTGTTCTTTTTAAGCTTAGATTTGTATCCACGGTAATCATCTTGTCTGAGAAAAAACCTTATAAATCACACAACTGCTTTGTTATTGTCCACAAATGCACTGACCCAGTGAATAATTCATTTCTTCTAACTCATGGCCTTTTTCTTTGGGTTTATGGAAAGACACTTCAGTTGTTGTATTTTACAATGTGCTTCTTTTTTTTTAAAGGCCACTATTTATTGATATGTTCTTTTTAGGATCCAAAGTAGTTATGCTGCTCTTCAAAGGATCAACCAGGATTTGGAGGACAAGATGTGCAGGGCGGTAAGAAACCATAACATTTAACTTCACTTTACTGCTTTACTGGGTCCTATGTATCAACTTCAAAACAAGTAATAGAGCATCTATCTACAGTATCTATCTATCTATCTATCTATCTATCTATCTATCTATCTATCTATCTATCTATCTATCTATCTATCTATCTATCTATCTATCTATCAATTTGTTTGACCTTTAGGCCTTGGCATGTGCACACTTACAGTCTTACAGATTTTCAGCATCAACTTTTACATTTTCTGACTGCAATACCAATGTTGTGAAGAAATGCAGAAAAGTAGACACTAATAAAAGATGTAATGGTGGAACTTTTTAACGACATTTTGTTTACAAATACACCCTTACAGAGAGGCAAATAGCTTATGACCTCAAGCTTGACCTAAAATCATTTTGTGGAAAACACGAGGTCCAGCAGTTACCAGGAAACCATTTCTTAAAGTTTGTTGTTGGATGAAGCTCCACTTCTTTCTCTATTAGAATCCAGTACTTGTGTAAAGACAGAAAGGCAGCAGATATAAAATCTAGACAATAAGATATTGATTCCAAACCAATGCAAGTCCTATCTAAATTTAAACAAATCAATCAATAAGTAAAAAAAAAAATTTATAAAAATATTAAGTAGAAAATAAATAACCAAAAGTGGGCATCTGGTTTAATGTTTTCTTCCATTTAGATTTGAAATATTTATGTCCCTTTTAGTGTCCTCAGTGATTCAAATTACATCACCTCAACGATGCACCATTATATCAGCTTCCATTGCAATGGACTTAATTCATTCTTTATTTAATTTTTAACTTTATTTCACAAATTTGTTTTCCTTGGTCTTTTTGATTTATATGTTTTGCTTCTAAACCCTAAAATCACTATAACTGAAAAGGAAAAAATCAATTTTGTAAGGCAAGGCAAGGCAAGGCAAGATTATTTATATAGCACCTTTCAGGTTCAAGACAATTCAAAGTGCTTTACATAAGCATAGGGATTACAACCTGATCAATCAAACACAAAATCACTCATAGAAATTACAATTAAATCCCATCTAATGTTGCACTTGTTAGCCCAAGTTAGAGCTCTGAAAAATGCAAAATTCCAGTCATAATTTCTCCATCAGTGCATAATTTTATTTTTACAAAGACTGGACTTAACTTCAGCCTGTCACCTTCAGCCTACCATCATTGAATCTTACAGACTGTTCCGGATATGTTTATGTTGGTGTGAGTGCACTCTTAAATGTTCATCGACTCTGTCCATTTGTTGCTCCCTCACGGCTCATGTCTCTGGTGTCAGGTTATGTGTATAGAATTTTCTATTAAAGCTACCCATCTTTAATTCACCAGAGAGGTGTCAGGGAGGTGCAACAACTGCCAGTCATCTAAAAACTAATACAAAAATGCAATTTCACACAAAAGTGCACCTCTCGCCTTAGAAAGAAGGTATATAGGGGGAGAAATGGCAAAAGTGTTGTGTAGTGTAATCTAAACCCATGTCCTTAAACATGACTCTATTACTGTAAATGTGCTGGGTCGTGCTGACAAGCCTCTAAAAAACTTGAAAAAGTCAGCTTAAAGTTTGCAACTGTAGATGCAGAAATAAGGAATAATATAATGATGATAAACACATTCTTCAGATCAGATTCCCACATGCAGTGTTTATGACATATTATAGTAAACAATGATTACATTTGCAGTCTCTGTTTTTACTCTCATCTAAGAAATGAGAAGCCTACTGTAATCGATTTGAGCTCACCTTTTCAGCAGAAGAACCACTCTCATCTCTCTCAGAGCAATTACATGATCAAAGACCGGGCACGCAATCAATGTCCAAAGTAATTGGTCCGAGCTGCCATGCAACCCAGTTAAAAAACCATTACAGCTAACTGCTGTTCTGGTCACCTCAGCAGCATCTGTCCAATCACATCAAGTTGACAGGTTTCCCAAGTGTTTCCCTTCAGCTTTAAGACTGATAATCCAGAACCTGTGCAGGAGATGAATCTGCTCCACTGCAGGGCCCATCCTTATAGTTTACAGTATACAGATTAACCCGAGTTGTAAACTCATCAGACCTTTGATTCATATTACTATCTGCCACGCACTAATAGAAGATAACTGTGTAAAGTTACTAGAAAACTTAAAAGCACAATACTAACTAATGGCCAAGCATATAAATAGAAAATTAATTTTTTGGGGACAGGTGATTGCATGCAGTTTACCTTCAAGTCTATTTGCTGCCAAGAGGTTAATCTGTAATGACGCGGACACACTGAAGACAACATCATTCCAGAGCAGATGTAAAATCAGTACATGCTCTTTAGCATGATGGGGAATTATCAGATGTGCACATTCCAAAGATACTTCTGTAACCTGTGCTGTGTCCACTTCAAGATGACCAAAATGTTCTTTTCATGAAATGGTACATTTACTCATGACCAACACTTTCTTTATTTATCTGCATTTTATATAACATCAAAATGTTTATGGAAATTATTATGGGTTAATTTGCAAATGGGGGATAAATTGACCTGAATGTGGTGCTTTATGTTGCAAGTTTATTTTCATCCCTGTAAATATAACCTGTTCTTATATAGTTAATCACCTAGATTCAGGAACTCAGGGGAAAAAAGACATTTGGCTCTGAATTATATCTAATAATCAAAGCATTACCAAAAGATTCAAAATTTCCTTCTAGTATATTTGTAAAAGTCTAGATCTAAAGGAAGGATCTGTTAAAACAAGATGAATGTTACGTAAATTGATGAATGGGGATTGTGGCTTTTTGTCATATATTGTGGTAGAGAACAAAACGTTCAGGGGAGACCTTCATAACAACACTTGTAGTATTTGCAGCGTATTATTTGCAGTGTTCCCATGTAATCCTTCTTACTTTGTAAAACAGGAATAAAACGACAGCCTACAGTTTTGTCCCTTTAGGGATCGTTCTTCGTCACTACAGTAAAGTACAAACACATCAGCTTATTCTAGTCATGTGAAGGTGATTGTGAGTACTCTTGACTTTTCAAAGGCGACCTGTCAAAATGAAGGCCTTGGTGTACCAAATTGGTGTTCATGGCAGGAGACAGTATGGGAACTTATTTTTTTATTATTTTTTTAGAAGCCTCATTGAGATTGCCATTTCTTTTGATGTCATGTCATGCAATGACATTTCAAGGGGGGGGGGGCACGTCACTTTGTAGAAGACAGCACAGGCTGGCAGTCAGTGACAAAGACAGTTGCAATCAAATCAGGCAAGTAATTAAAAGTTCTGAGAAGCATGAATCGGGAAAGTCAACTAAAAAAGGCAAAGAATAGAACAAATTCATTAGGAGCAAAGCAAGAGATTAACACCTGGAAGGACTGACACGATGTCTGTTGTAATGACTGAGAGTAGACATCCTTAAGATGGATCAGAGAGAAGCGTCAAGGTTTTCATCCTTATTTAAGCAGCGCTGCAGGTCCAGCTGTCTGTATGAATGAAATAATACATTATCTGACATAACTACAAAAAAATGTACCTTTCTTGAATTGTGGTTTTGATGGTATCAGTACTGGACTTGTTACAGCTTGGTGCCTTGGTGGAGTAGGAGTTCAAATTAATCTTAGAGCCTCTTATGAGACGGCTGGTGCAAGCAGAAAATACGGATTTGCATACAATTATTATTCAGGTAAGATCCTTGTCTCCTGTTTTCCCAAAATATGATCCTCAATATCTTAATAATAATAAGACTTAAAAGACCTAGACTAAACACAGATTTACTTTGGTATATAAATAATACCAACATTTTTAACTATACAGGGTGAGATGTACTGTATGTCCTCTTCATGCATTTCACACAAAAACCTTCCTTTCAGAATATTCAGAAAGAAGATGTCCAAACTGCAGATTTTTTTAATTTCACAAATAGTCTCTTCTTTTAAATCAATGAACGAAAAGGCAACCTCGGACTGGCAGAGAATGAAGGTGAAACAAGCTTACAGTAGCTGTCCCTCTAATTCAGGTTATGCCCAGAAAGAAAGTGTCATCACAAAAAGATACATTATCATACACCGTCATTGTCGGAAATATGTCTGAACTTTGTTTTGTGTCACATCAGCCAGATGTTTACACAGAACATTACTTAAACAGTGGACACATGAATTTGCTCAGTTTCACGCAATATATCATGAACGACACACACACACACACTGGATGTTGGGGATTTAGAACTGACTGATGTATAAGAGTAATTTTTTTGTTTTTAAATTCAATTCAATCATTTTATTTAGTGTCCAGGTCCATAAAAAATAATACAAACAAACACAGCCATAATTTTTAAAAAGGAACGCATACTAGTGTTTCCACATAGCAGACTGGTATCTTACAGTACTGAATAATACCTGTAATACAGGGTTAGTTAACATCATTATAGCGGCATTATGTGAGCTATTTAGTCCACATATAAATTGGAACATCAATCACCTCATAAGTGCATGAAAAGTGATACCCCGTACTTTAAAAGAAAGTTCACATGGTTTCCCAAGGAGAATGTGAAGACAAGCATCACACTCAACCTGCAGTTTGTTGATGCTGGCCTTTTAAACTTCCACAAAGGCGCAGTATGAAAAGGAGTACAGTAAGCTTTAACCTTCTCTGAACACCAGGAAAAACTTATGGTTAAAAAATTTGCCTGCATATTTCTATCATTTCATCATTCATCATACCATCAGTGATGATGTGTTTCAGACATTTAGTTTCAGAGCAAGCCACTAACTAACAAATCACAGCATAACTCTTCCTAGCATTGTCGTTCACACAAAAGCTTAAACCATAATTACAGCATTTGTTGAGCAGCTCCTGAAACCCAGGATACCGTCATACATAAGATGAATAAAGAGCACACTAGTGACGTTAAAACCTGTTTTACAGTTTCATAACTAGTATGAAAGATTGTTCATATAAATATTAAAGAGGCACAGCGATAAAAGCCCCCCTATCGAAAGCTTCAAATTGTCCCAAGTTGAGCAGAGTCAACATTTACCCATTTAATCTGCATGCTATTAGATTACTTATAGGACAGCATCCTTAAAAACATGTCAGGCACTTCCCTCTGATATAATGTTAAAAAACATTTTCTAATATTTTATATGCTCAAATGCCTTTGATGTATCAATGAAACCAATTAATATAGTAGAGTGGTGTCTTCTGTATTTTTTAAACATCTTCAGCCTTAAAGCCAAACTGGTTAAAAGAGGTGCATAGTTATACAGATAATCTGTCTTGAAAAATTTGGTTCATCAATACAGCAATCAGCTAAAGCATGAAGAGACCAACAGAATTCACACAACCTTGGGGGGGCCCCCAGCATTAACTGTGACAGCAGATGCCAGATTGTAATGAAAGAAGTGTACAACTTGATGAAAAAGGGATTCAGCCTCATTTAAATCAAGTTAGATATTTAAAAATCTGTTTGCATCATACAAAATGCTAATGAAAAATCAAGAAAGAGTGCTCCTATATGAGTGTTGATTATCTAGATGTTGGATTTTTGTAACTTTTGAAAACAGAACAGAAATTCTCACAAAGGATAACAACCATTGTTTTTTGGTACTTTTGTATGCTCATACATACTAAAATACAAAAGTACTTGTTGGGAGCTCTAAGTCTTTTCATAAAGAAAAAGCTCCCAAAGAAAGATCATTAGCTTCAAGTCATAGTCTAGAGGCTGAAGGACATAGCTGCTGGTTCACTTCCCTGACCATCAGAAAAAATGTGGTTCAGGCTATAGTGAATAATATTAGTGAATGATCAGTGCTGTCTGACTCTATTCCCATCACCAATGAGGTGCCCTTCAGCAAGGTAACCTACCCTAAAATTGCATCTCTGCAATTTAATCTTATTTTCCGCACAAGTTGGAAACACTTGTGTTGGAATCAGATATTTTCTGCAAAATAAAACTCTGATGTCTGTTCCAGTCCTGCATAGTGTGTGTTGCAGTAATTACAATGATCATGGAAACCCCAAATAACAGAAGCTTTTTCTGTTTTCTGTTTCACAGGTTCTCATAAGACCGAAACACAAATAATGGCTTATTCAGCTCCACTATATTTGCTAGTTTGAAAGGTGTTAGAAGATTAATAGCTCTGGTGGGGGGAGAGAGAAGCGTGAGGAAGCTGTTTTTGTGTCTGTGTTAATGCTTTGTGCTGGGTGTATAGGTGTTACTCTACACTCCTCGGCGAGCAGAGCTGAGGCCTGTCTGCAGACCACTAATTAGCAACATTAAAACCACAGCCGTTTATTCTAGCTTTTCAATGAAAAAAGCAAATTACACAGTGAAACCTAGTTGATGCTGCTTCGGAGCAAAATAACAGTGAATGGACTCAGCAGTGAGAAGAAAAATACAGACCAGACAAATCGTAAAAGGATTTTTAAAAACCCTGGTTGAAAATTAAGTTTGATAAAAAGCTCAGGAAAACTGTCTGAAAGAATCAAGGTTATATCTTATATTACATAGTGTTACACAATTATTTAAATCCAACTTTATCAAACTATTAGAACACCAAGAGAAAACTGAACGTGTAGCTCTTTTTCAGGATAAGTAGCTAGAAAGCTGAATTATTTTTCACCCATGTTATGTGTCAGCAGGGAAGCTCGAACTTCTTTTCCCTTGACAAAGAAAAACTGTTCTCATGTCTTCGGTAGGTATAAAGTCTTGGGAGTTGAAAAAGTGTTGTTAGAGCACTACTACCAGTTTGTTTGGTCTTTCTGTTCAGCTCCATAACACTTTATATGTTTAACTGGTGTCTAGAGAGAAATTCAGCTGGACCATAAAATTTTATTCTGTTTAACTTTCTTCAAGTAACTTTGTTATTCTGTTTAGTACCTCTCAAAATGGCAGTAATTTTAGTGCTCCCACCAGCAAAGAATTGATCCAAACAAGCGTTTTCTGCGACAAAGCCTGATGGGACTCACTTTTCTGCTGCTCCAAAGGAAGTAATCACATCACTGTGATGCAAAGTTATACATGTGACATCTGTATAGCATTTTAACAAACATAAAAGAACCAAATAAGAATGTGATACTGCAGTTTAGGTTAAAAAAAATGGAAATGTGACAAACTATTCAATTGTATTTTGCTTTATTGGAAGAGGCTAAACTTGTCTGAGAACCACAAATATACTGAGAAGGAAATAGTAATTCACACAAGGATGGGATGTAAGGTGTTAAAGTTTACAGATAAAACAAAGAATAGAGTTGTTCTCTATGTTGTGTTTCCTAGCAGTGCAGCTTCATGAGTCACCAGCAACAACTAACACCCTAAAAATAAATGAAATGGCATGGAAGAAGTGATCATGATGGATTACCTGCTGTACTTCAAACCATCGCTGGATTTTTTTTCTGTTGTTTCACAGGGGCTGAACCTACTTAGAGTTGTTGGTTCCACAAAGCAGGATTTACTGGAAAATAATTAATGAGCTCTTTCAAAATATTCTCCCACATTTGTCGCATCTGTTGACCGGCCTCTTCCCTTCCTTTGTTTATTTTATGTTGCTGAGGATCTGTTTTGTCCAAGCCAGTGGTTATCATTGGTTTCTTGATTTAAAAAGCTCTTTAACAAAGTTAAAAACCCACATTGTCCCAAATTTAGGAATGCATTTATGATGGAGGAGCATTCTGCTCTCATTGGTGAGTTGCAGCACTCAGTAATTGCATCTTGTGGGATTTAAGCTTAATTTGTTGCCCAGTGAAAATGCAGAATTTCTATGAGAACAAGTAAAACAACTTTGCATTTTTTCTGTTTTATATACATTCACTTGTGTTTTCCAAGCTGAATCTGTGACCAAATGTGGCGGTCACTGATTTGTCGAGTAATTAGCAGAAACAAGACAAAAAGTAAGACTTTCATACGTGGTGTAAAACAACATCCCTCCTCTTTTACTGTCTCAGTTGCTTTAAGATTTTATTGTCCAAGTTTGAACCTTCATTTTACTAAATAGCAATCTCTTTTATGTGTGGTACCAACTGATAAGACCGCCTTGGTGAGAGCATGTGTATCAAATCAGTGTGACTGGAAAAGATAGCATAAATTAGTGTGCACTGCTGCTCCAGCCATAACGCTGTCATAATTAAAAGTACAATCTCCTCCCTTTCAAAGCCTCGCACAAGATTGTGTTCATAATTTTAACCTGTTATGGCTGTACTTATAGACTCTGTGATCTATACTCATGAGCAAAAGGAGCATCAGCATGCTTGAGTTTCTATTTGATTAATAAATCAAAGAGGGGAAAAAAGTCACAGTCACCACTTCGAGTCTGAGACACTTGAATTGCAAATTAAGGAACTTTCTTTTGAATGACAAGAAACAAACCCTGTTGTGATTATAGTGGGCTTTATTTAGAAAAAGGTTGATTGTTAATTGTCTGTATCATTATGCATCAGTCACTGCCTTGTGGAAAGTGGGATGAAAGCCTGGACTTTTGGGATTTTGTTGTTGTTGTGCAAAGGATGGATTAGACTGTCAAGCTGAGAACACTGTATATATACAGTACTGAGTAGTGGCCACGGCCCACAGCACTCCCAAAGCAGCCATGGCCATAATGATTCTCAATGTAATGTCCACCAGCATTGAAGGTGAGAACACAGAGTCACTTACCTGAAAAAAATAGCTTACCAGATACACCCTATGTTTCAAACCTTCTGAATCAAATTTGGTTCAAATAATGTCAGGTTTTAACATGTTGCAATGTTTTATTTTTGGACATGTATGAACTGAATGCATCGATGCCAGAATGACCCGCCATGCATTCACTATTGATAAAATAAATCAATATCAGCTGACATCCAGCATTCTCAAATAATTGACTAAAAATATGAATACATTTAAACATGTATTACGTTTTGCTATATGCAAGCTGAAAAGTCAATGTTGTAAGCTAGAATTATACATTTTCTATTTGAATGACAAGTCCAAAGTAATCCTGCATGCTAATAAATGAATCTATTGAATGTCTCTCTACTTCTGAACAATGAAAAACATTCAAAATAAAACTGGCCTCTGTAAATGCCACCGTAATGTTTTCTTATAAATGCTGCGTTGGAAGGGTGTCAAAATGACCCCGTCTGGTGGCTCTGGACGCTAAATTCCTGGATCCAGACGGTGATCCAGATCACCAACAAAATCTAATCACTTATTCTTCATACCATTTTAGAAATTTCCTGATAATTTGATCAAAATCCATCCATGAATTTTTGCGTTATGTTGCTAACCTACCGCCAGACAGACAAAACGTTTGCCGGTGAAAACATAAGCTCTGCACCTTAGAGGAGGCAATAACCTTCCTTACAGTATTAATGCAGAAGAGTGTAAAATATCTATTCCTACTGTAAAAGTGAACTTTATAACATGAGGGTTATCTTAAGCGGCCTTTAGAGAGACAACAGCTTGTATCATTTCCCCTCAGGATGTTGCTTGGCTTGACCTGACTTAATATGAACATTGCAGCCATAGGAATAAACATATTTACATTTCAATTCAATATTGGTCACAACTTGGGTCTTTTTGTACTTATATTACTTGCTAACATCTCAAAAGCAATGTTTAAAGAAATTCCAACCTGTTCAATTAAGCATTTAGTTGATCAGACGTGATTCAAAGCTGCACTTATCTATACCCTGGAGAAAATAACTACGTCTGATGTTATCATCTCACTCAGAATGGAGCATTTTATTGTCATTTGGCTCGTGGCCTCTCTGCTTAATTTTTTAAATCCATTTGGTTCACAGTTTTCATCAGAAGTTACAGATGCAGCATGCAGCTGTTTTCATCAAAAAAGGCCCCTGATGAACCTATTAGCACCCAATGGTGTGCAGCAAAGAAACACAGTTGGTAGCTAGATGGTAAACACTCCGCCGCATTTAGCAGCTAAACAGATATTTCCCTCAGGAGATGGTGAAGCTAAACCCAAGTAAAAGCAGTGTAAATATTGAGCTTTCGGTAGGTGGGGACAAGCACAACTCAAAACGAATACTAATATAACGCTGTGTGAGCTGAATGTTTAAATAACTGAATGCAAATAAATGGTTATTGTCTTGAAACTGACACCAGAAAATACAACTAACATCAACATATAGTGACAGGTGAGATATTTTCCTCGATCCAATGAAAGACCAAATTACTGATAGGCAACAGGAACTGTCGGGAATTCTATATTTGACTTTTAAAATGCTCAATACGGTTACCTGCATTGCAAAATACGAATAGAAACCCAAAGTAATGAGCTAGAAAAAGAGCAGCAGGGAGCTGAACTTCTCGACAGCTGATTAATGAGACCATAACAGATTTAGATTTGACTATCAATGCTGGCCTATTGCTTAAACTGACATTAATTGCCACCTATTACATTGGCTGTGCATCAGCGTATTTCCAAACAATCGCTGTCACTGAAGGATTAGAAGAGAGAAGGTTGGGGGCCAAGTGAGTGTATCATTTGTCAGCTGGTGCTCTGGCAGGTTTCACAATTACTACTCTATGGGTGTGATTGCATGCGCGTGTGTGTATGTGTGAGAGAATAAATATAATTTTAGAACTCTTTACTGGCCCCTAGAGGCTACCAAGTTAATTACATATAATCAGAAATCTGCTGTATGTTGAAGTTAAAAATCCTTCAACTGCTGGACCTCCAGGTTTATATTGTTCTACATACTGTTCTACAGCTGGAGAATAAATTTGCATGTCAATTCTTCAAAAAGTATTTTCCAGTTCAATGCATTTTTATCCAAAAAGAATTGCTGCAGGCTTGTGACAAACACTGGTCTGCTGTGCTCCTACAGGGCCATAGTCCTTCAGACCTCTTTTTAATTTAAGAGCATGCCGGTGTGTGTGATGGTGCTTATTAGTGGATAAATCGGCTACTTTTATGTTTAACCTTAGCAAACCCTGATACCACCCAAGACAGATCAGGCCACCGAAATACAACTTGGTGGTGCTGAGATTAATATGCAGAGCAGCAGCTCAGCAGTCATCACCATCATTAAGCTCCACTGTTAATGGGCCTCAAATGTCACACCAGTAAAGTCATTTTGATCACTGAAACTGGATTGAGTGTTTCATTTGTCTTTCTCATGCTCCCTCCATTGTTTTCCCTCCTCTTTCAATGTTTCTGTGTCTCTTTCTCGTACTCAGAATAATTGATTTGATATGAGCTCTGGCAAGTGTAATCTTCTTTTAATTAAAACCTGCTCCTAGCACAAGCTTCAGACTGATAGTGACTCGAGACTCTCTTCCTTTCATTTTTCTTGCCCTCTGTTCTTACTCTGCTGCACCTCCAGCTTTTCCCTCCTCATCATTTTTAATCTTAAATCTTTTTTCTTTAACTCTTTACTTCCCAACCAAACGCTCTGACTCTTTCTTGGCTTCACCTTTCTTTTTGTCTCTAATTCCAATTCTCTTGGATTCCTTTTTTTCTCCCACACTGCAGTCGCAGCACCATGAAGAGGAAAAGAGAGCCCTCAGCCGGGAAATCATTGTTCTGAACAACCACCTCATGGAGGCGAAGATCACCATTAATAAACTCAGAGAGGACAACGTGAGTGCATCATATTTTATTACCTCGCAGCTGCGTCCCGGTTGAAACAAGGTTACTGTAACTGGTTTGTACAGTGTTTGAACTTTCTTTGCGGGATGAGACTTAGCTGAGAATATGCTCACACTGCCTTCTCCTGCTGGACTACAAATTAAATAGTAGCCTGGAGCATAAAGCGAACAAAGATCGAGGGCCCTGAGGCGTTTGCCTTCTTTCTTGGTCAGTAATCTTTCCTCGTGGGCACTAAAACAATAGTTGGATTTGGAGGCTGGACTGACAGCCTATCAAAAAGCTACTTTCTAACTCTTCTTGCTGTCACTCGGGCAGCCTTTTTTTATCGATCCACTCTTGCTCAAAGTCATCCTCACTCTATTTCTGCAACATCCTGGATATTTGTGCTTCAAGGTGCCGCCATAGATAGAGGAATTAACTTAGTGCCACTGGGTGTTTTATAGTGATTATGCAGAAATCAGTGCGGTGTCCTCAGGGTGGGGAGAAGCTGAAGCCAGGGCTGTGTGAAAATGAGCTCAGGGGCATGTAGCAATCTGGTGCCCCACATTCTTTGAAGTGATTTTACTGGCTTTCTGTGTGGGGAGCTCCAGGTTAAGTTAGATTTTCTTTTCTTTCTTCTGTGGCAATTATAAGCGCGTCTGAACAACGGAGCACTTTGCCCGTCCATGTTGTAGGAGTCAAAGTTCACGTGAGTGGATATTGAACTTGTTCCCTCAAAGCCAGCAGTTAACAGACATATCCTATACCCACTGGATGGAGAACAGTTATAAAAGTCTAACTATACAACTGCCTGAAACGGTTAAGTTGCCAAGGAAACAGTTTATGTTTAATATTGTAGGTTATTATCTATAACCAAAGATGACAGAAACCCAAGGGAATCAAACTTAAAAAGGTTAAAGAAAGAGATAAAAGAAAGGCGTGAAATTATGATAAAGAGATGAAAACCAAACAACAAAGAGCCAAAATAAATTCAACAAAGGAAGGCATGATAACAAAAAAAGGTAAACTGTCTATGAGGTAACAAATGATGCCTTCATGTCTGGTTTAGTTTGTCTTATTTCTATGGAGTGGAAGCAATGGGACCCTGCCTAAAGGGTCTGCTTATATAATCCTGCCATGCTCTTAACAAGATATCAGCCTGCATTGTTGACAGAGACGACAAAAAAACAAATATTAGTTTGAAGTTAAAAGTCCAAAAGCTTGGATTGGGCAAACTGGGAAGAAATACTGTATGTTTAAAAAGGCAGTTGCTTTTAAATGTCAGGGGGGCTGAAACAGTCAAAAGAAAATCTTTGATGTTCTGGGAAGTATCGACGGGTTCAGGCCTGCACTGTTACTGAGGCACTGTGGGGCTACAGTGCTGCAAGAGCTGACCTCTTGGGATTTAACAGACGAGAGAGAGGAGAATAACTAAACCAGCTAACCACCGGCATAATCACACACACTGACAGGAACCCAGAAAACAACAGAGCTGAGTGTCTGCTGTACTGCTAGGCCCTAACTTTGCTGTGGAAAATGAGTAAAAATCTAAAACCATGTATTTAAGAGAGAGAGAGAGAGCACAGAGGTAGACATTGAAAAAAGCAAAGGCTGCACTCGCTCTCATGTCTGGAAGGTGCAGATAAGTAAATAGGCTATTTCTCACAACTGTTACAATATTAGCACAGCCTGCACTGGTCAGATAGAAGATATATTGCACATGAAGAAGTTTTGTGGAAGTATTATGGTCCTGCAAACCTCTAATGTCAAACTAGTGAAGTAAAATTATAACAAATCCATTAATTGTGCCATCCACTTGCAGTGATGCCAGTACTTACAGAGAATATTTCTCTATTCCACTACCAGAGAAATATAGTAGTTATTATTATTGTTACTACACTCATGTCAGCATGACTAACGAAAATGATAATTTCGTGTGTGCTTTGATACCATTGTTCTATTTCAGATACTATCTGCTGAGATTATGTTTCCTACATCCTCCAAAATTATGAACCACATTTTTTCCCGGAGATGTTTGAACTCCAGGCTACGAGCAAAGTATGTTTAGTGAATGGGATTATTTATTTTTGTTTCTTACAGGACCTGTATAGAAAAGACTGCAACCTGGCAGCCCAGCTGCTGCAGTGCTCCAAGTCTCACTACAGAGCACACAAGCTGTCGGAGGTGAGCTCACCAGCACTGCTGCTGCTGCATCAGACTGTTGGTATTCATGCTGCAACGAAAACGCTTCGGCTTTGATATTAAGTTCAGACTGATTAAACAAAATATCAAATGTTTCTTATTCATTTGAAAAGCATTTGATAAGTTCAAATAAAATATAAGTCGATGAAATGCTGTTGTAATGGTGAGGGTGTCGTGAAAAGCTTTTGTGGGCAGTTTTCACTGCAAGAATCCGATGAGATGATCATAGCCTTACCAGCCAGACTAATGGAGGTCTGCCGTCTGATGCGCTGCCTTCCTGCATCTTGACTGCGCAATATGATTCAATGAATGAATGAATGAAGCTAATTTTGTGCAAAACATACACACTTAAAGTCCCGTAATAATAATAACAAATTTACAGAAAGATTTTACTATTTAAATTTAATTAGGTAGTTTGGGTGATCATTCTTTCAGTTTTTTTCTTAATCTGATATTTATAGATTTTTTTCTCTAATTGTTCCCACAGGTAAAACAAAAAAAAAACTGATGAACTCTTGACTAGTGAGCCTGTGCTGTGCATACAGTGGCCGCCCTGCTGTTTGTTTCATTTGTAAACAGCAAAGTCTTCCAAAGGTCATGACTGACAGAAATGGATTCTAACTACATTTAGCAAATAATATGATGTAATAAAATACCACTGATTTATTGTTCAACATAGGAACTGAAAAACAACATTTTAAATGATTCATTTCCTGTCTTCTGCTAATAATAAGCTATTGATGTTGTTTACTTCGTTGCCAGAAGTTGTAGCTTCAGCCATTATGCCTTACGGCCAGAGATACATTTACTTTCACATTTTCTCTGTTTTGTTGCTTCACGACGTAAAAACTGAATTGCACAAGAAACACCAGACTAAAATTTGACACTTTGCACGGCTGCAGGAGTATGTGATTGTCTGTTTGGCAGATTTTTGCCCTTTTTTCAAGGCACAACTGCTCCAGCTTCTGCAGGTTGGAAGGATTTATGAGATGTACTGTAATCCCCATCTCAGACCACAGTTTGTCGGTGGGGTTGAGGTCTGGGTCAGGTTGTTCCAAGACAATTTAACGCTTCCCTTTAAACTGCTCAGGTGTTGTTTAGCTATATTCCTGTTGGAAGCTGGACCTCAGGCTCACTATTAATTCGCTTCAGAACTAAAGCCGGTTTTCCTTAAAATAAATAAATAAATAAATTGGCTGTAGTTGGTACCATCCATTCGGAGATTCTCACTTTTTGCAAACCCATAATGTGGTTTCTCATATCTTTATTTCTTCTTCTCATTTTTTTTAAATTTGCGAAACTTCTGTTTTAATGCCTGTACATGACTTGAAATTTTCTGTCCGGTTGGAGTGCTCTTTTGGTCTACAAAAACTGAACCAATGATGCAGTATCTGAAGGCAACTGAAGTACTACATCTTATTAGGGCTTCTGTTTCTCTGAATATTAAAAATATATTCATATTTTACTCATGTTTAGGTTTATCACATTAAATTCTAAAATATTTTGATTGCATGTTTGTAATGCAATAAATGGGGGCAGTATACTATAGGCTACTTTTTAAGGCACTTTATGGGAACTATTTAGTTGTGCCCTTTGACTGTCTTGTCTGTGTTTCTGTTTTTGGACAAATCACTTTTATAATTTATCCATGAAACCTATTTTAAGAGTTGGTCAAGGAGTTGTTCTGTTATGATAACACATCTTACTGTCAGAACTCTTGTTACAGATGTCTTTACCATTATTATCACTTGCCAAAAGCTTTAATGAAGTTAACTTAACCTTACAAATACAAATTATTTTTATTTGTGTTTTTTAATTAGTTTAATTTGGTAAAATAAATAGAAGAAGAATTTGTTTTTCAACCAGCCACATTAAATTAACAACAATGTATAGGCCTGATTATGACAACTGAAATAAAACCAAAGGACTGTGCTTTCAAACAGAATTTTAATTATGCTTATCTGTAAACCTTATGTACTTTATGTCACTCAATGTAAAGTCTGACACATATCATCAGCAACAAAGAAGCTTAGCTAACATAAGGTGAGAAGAACGTTTTTATTGCAAATGAAAATTGTTATTATGTATTAGTATGTATTATGTCTTAACCAGGGGAGGTCTAGAAAAACTTAGACGTGGGTGGAGGAGGGTGTGTGGAGATGGGGGCAGGGGCACAGACCAGGAAAAGGGTAAAACATGTAAGTAAAACCTTAAACAAGAAAAAGAAAGGGCCCAGATTTTATGATTAAATAATGAACTGATTATTGCAATATAAACAGTTATATAATGTGAAAAAGTAAAGCTCAGTTTGTGAAAGCAAATAGTCAATGGTGGGTTTTTCTTTTAATTCAACATGTTGATGATCCTGCACTGCACAGCTTTAATCACTGCTGCAAAACACAGATTCCTTTGATAAGAGAAAACATGCTTTGACTCAAATCACAAGTTTAATCAACGCTTTTTCTGAATCATTTGCAATTGTTTGCACAGTTTCATTAACTTGGAATATGTAATATCTGTTCCAAGCGACCTATCACAAACTTGTTCCACCGCGGTGTCTTAGAAGGCTTATGACCACATAAATGGCTAAATAAAACATGGAGCAACACTGCAGAACTGTGCAACTTTGATTTAAGATTAGATTTCGATAGCTGCTAATGTTAAGCTAGCTCATTGCTACTACATACTGTATATTTCCTTATACTTCCCTCATGAACATATCCCTTTTCCAACTCTGTGCCCTCTGTGAGAGACATGAGCTCCTAAAAATAGCTCTTCCAGCTTATTTTATTTTAAGGTGAGCTTCTATTTCTTTCTAAAGCTACGTCAGTATTTTATCTTTTTTTTAATACCCAGCTGGAGACCAAGAGCTCTGGTTTAATTTGAATCTGAGCTGCTGCTCCCTGTGGAACTGATGTGTGTTTGATGGTAGACAGAAGAAAGAGATACTGAGAAAAATTCTGAAAGAGAGCGAGGGAATGAGGGCTTTTGGTTGAGAAGGCTGTGGAGCAAGCCTGAAAAAGATGAAAGGATACAAAAAATGGAGGAGAAGAAAGAGTTTGGTGTGGCAAGAGAGTTGGGGTTTTTTTTACGGACCAACTTCAATTGGCACAAAGAATCGGTGTGTCATTTACACACTCACGCATGACCAAATCAAAACATCATCCATCAGTTCAGTCGGAGAGATGAACCATGAGAAAAGGAAAACTGGGGGGCAAACAGACAAACGAGCGGTTAAACGGTTAAACGAGCGGTTTTTAACAAACTCATCACAGGGGCCAAGAAGTGGAATTCTCCTGCAGTGCATGAATCGGTTTGTTAATAAGACTGAATGACTTTCTCAATCTCAGGTACAAATTAAAATCCTTGTGAAACTGCAAAAACCTGCAGACACAAAGACAGACTTTTATGTTTGAGAAATGAGGCTGAAAAAGTTTTCACGTTTCCAAAGAACTTTGCAGACTCATTTTGAATACCAACTCAGTACCCTGTTTAACTCTTGGCTTCAGCATCCCTTTTAATCATCTTCCATCTCTTTTCTCAGCTTCCCCTGGATTTCCAGGAACGCATCAGTTCCCACATGGAGAAACACAACCGGGGCAGAGGAGCGACTATAGCAATGTGTCACCCCAATTACTCCGATGCAGTGCCCACCACCATCATTGCCAAGGTGCTGGAGAAGCCCGAACCAGGGAGCAGTTGCCCGGTTACACGCTCACCTAGCCCCCAGCGTCCAGATGGAGACTTTCTAACAGGAACTGGAAGCACAGATCATCTGCACCGGCGCATTTCATACAAGACATCCGACCTGTACTGCAGTGACACAGCCCTGTACTGCCCCGAACGATGGCAGGACACAGAGCGCAGGCAGAGCGTGGATCTCCATGGCACCGACTTGCATCAGCTCCAAGCCCAGAACTCCATAGACAGTAACCCGGACGAAGATCCCTTCCAGTCTGGGAGTTTCTCTCACCATGAAACCCCGTCCTCTTTCCACCACCATGACGACGAGTTTGGCACTGGTAGTCTCCATGCCTCCAGTTCCTACTCTAGTTTCAGCCTTGCATCAGACGACAAGGGAGGAGTTAGCGGCGGCTGTGGCCGCACTCCCAGCAGCACCTTGTCCTCTTCCCACCAAGGTCTCTACATGGACTGGCGAGACGGCGGCAGTGGAGACTTTGAGCGCAAAAGCATGTCTTCATACGACAAGGACAGCCCGAGCTTCTCTAAGGCCCGCAGCA
The DNA here is from genome assembly GCA_036024015.1 of Craterocephalus amniculus. Lineage (NCBI taxonomy): Eukaryota > Metazoa > Chordata > Actinopteri > Atheriniformes > Atherinidae > Craterocephalus > Craterocephalus amniculus. The sequence continues at coordinate 33,452 of JAVQJG010144131.1, forward strand.
TCCAGCACATGGCAGCCTCCAGGAGCCCGCAAAAGGGCAGCTCACCAGCCTATACAAGGACAGCTTCGTGCTTCAGCGAGCCATACCACTCCAGCACTCCTCGCCTGGCCTCCTCTCATAGCATGGGGTCCACATCTGGGTTGGTCCAGGCTCGAGGAGGAGCCCTGGACAGTCAGGGTGACGCACAAGTCCCTGAAGATGACCTCAGCAACCGTTGGAGACAGCTTAGCGTCGAGGACATCAACATTTTCTCATCTTCCTGTCGCAACATGGCAGGACGGATCTCTCCGTACAGTTTCTCCGAACGCCACTTCGCCGTGGGCCCCTCCAGTAAAGTCAAAGAGTCTCTCTATAGCAGCTTCCAAGAAGGAGACGATGTCTTCCACAGTCGCGTGCTGGACCAGTGTTTTGCCATGGGCTCCCCTTCGCCCAGCCGGAGTCCTAAACCTAAGGAGCATCATAAGCAGGATAAAACATCCGTGCTGTATAGAGCCAAGGATGACAGCCAAGACTCCGAATGCAGTCTGTTCCTTTCAGGTAGCTCTAAAGACAAGGAGAGCAGCGGGGGGAAGAAAGCAGCAAGCAGCGCCAAGAAAGACTACGTGAACCTGAGCGCCGACAGCTCGGTCGAGTCCTTACACCAAAGCTCGCTGGAAGCCTCAAGCCTTCAGCACTTCCCCCGGCCCAGACCGAGCGTGCGGCCTCGCCCCAGCTCCAGCTCTGCTCTCAGTGTCGGCCCCGCACTGCCAAAGAAGACCTCTCCAAGATACCAAAAATTTGGTAGCACGGGGCTGACAAGGAAGGACAGTTTGACCAAGGCGCAGCTTTACGGTACACTCCTGAACTGAGTGCTTTTTATTTTATGCATGATGACGATGATGATGATTCTAACTTACTGTACTGTACTGCAGTGTATGTCTCCCTGCAGCAAACGCGTATTTAATCAGATGTAAAGATGTTGTTTTCTGTATCCTAGCCAAGGCACGTTTCCTGATGTCTGCAACGTCTTTTCTATTGTCTGTCTTGATACAGTATAGCTATCTGATACCAGCCATTCAGTATGTTTTTGTTACAGTAGAAAGAAAAATTTGCATCAACAGGATGAAACCACCGGATACATGACAATGCTCTGCTATTTGCTCTGTTTTGGTGATGAGCACTTAGCACAACCAGCAAAAGACCATTAATTTCTGCTTTAATGTGCAGAATATGATAACGGAGTAAAGCGTGCGTAATGAGGTAATATAATTACTCATGTTCGGAGAGGTTTTCCATTGCAAGTGTTGGACCGTGCTGACTGCAAGCTGTTACAATGATTTATCTATTCCCTTTTCCTTTTTTCTGCATGATGTATAATGCACATATACAGTGTATAATGGGAAAACACATTTGCAATTAAACTCTTTGTCACAGGGATATTATCTCTAAGTCCCGATCAATAGTGAAGTGAAGATAATCAAAATGATTGAAGAATAGACATTATATATGAGTGTCTATGAACGTGATGTATAACAAAGTTTAACAGGACAAACTATATGATATATCTATTATAATATATGCACATGAATATATATATATATGTATATATATATAT
>JAVQJG010144141.1:0-20341 GCA_036024015.1 Craterocephalus amniculus
TTTGCTGCTGTCCAAATTTGAGCTGTATAAAGGTAAATCCTCTCAATGTGTGTTGTCCAACAAAGGGCCCCATGTCAGCCTTCGCCTAGGGCCCCAAACTTCCTAAATCCGCCACTGCACACATGTACTGTAAAACTGATTTAAACATGTGAACCATGTGGTGTATCATAAAATGTTGAATGTTTATTCTTTCAGACATGAGTAAAAAACTAAAACAAAAGCAACAACATTTTCAGGAGATGGTGTTGAAATGGATCGGACCGGCAATATAAATATGAATTAAAAGTTTCCCACAAAATAAACAGTTAAGCTGAAGCCAGGATAAAGAAACTTTGAAAATGAAGGCAGAAACCTAATATTTATAGAGAAATAGCTACTAATCATTGCCAATCCATGACTTAGGTTGATAAGGTCTTTTAGAAATTGAGTCATTTTCTGAGCCCAGTAAATGTCCAGCTTCTCAACCCTGATCCACTGATTCCGTCTTTTGTGGATTTGCTTTTAAAGAACACAAATATTTCAGTCATTTTTCCTCAATAAAAATGGACCAAACATGTCAAGAAGGCAGTTTATACTTAAGTCAGTGTCGCTACTCTCATCTTGCTCCTCATTATGTTCTTTATTTCTTTCTGTAAAAACACAAGCTACTGTGAACCTGAGTTGCTGCATGAACAACATAAACCATCCTGCAGCTTGTGTACCACCGATTCTATTTATATGTGTATGTGAATGCATTTTCGGCAGTCGCAGACAACCAAACTGGTACCCGGGTGATTTATTCATTTCAGTTATTCTCGAATGAAACCATATTAAATAGCTTCAGTTTTAACTCACTGACAAACTAAAATGTATAAATGTTTTCATCAAAATCCTAATCTGACACAGTACAATTCTATTTTTGCTTTCATTCTAGCAGCAGTGATTTATAAGTCATAACTGACTCCTATAGAGAGAAAATTATTGAACTTGTTGATACATGTCCCAAATATGAATTCTGCATATTTCAGCGCATCTTAAAAGATTACTCCACTTTCTTCCTTGATGCAGGAAAAAATGAAAGAAGACCCCCAACCAGGAAAGGTGCATTATTGTTTTGATAATTGCTCACATTAATATGATTTGCTCTGGTTAAAAAAAATTAGCATCTGTTGGGTATTTGGCTTTAGAAACAGCACATATGTCTGCACAGAAAAAAAAGCAGCTTTGTCCTAATAGACCGGCTAGATAACTGTAGAATCAGTGTGGGACATGAAATGTCTTTTGCCGTTTGACTGCTGAGTAATAAGGCTTAATGCCAACAAGCTTTATTAAGGCTGAACCCAGGATGAGATTCCAGCTTTGGGCACATATAGCATTGTGGCAGATTGAAATGAATCACCCCCTCAAATCCGTATCTTACTCCCTCCAGTCTTGTTTTATTTTTTCACAGCAACACGACTGCCAAGGCATCAACCCACCCAAACTGCTGCACCTTTCTTCTCCTCTGAAATAAATTGGCTAAAAAACAAACTACTTCATGGATGCTTTTCCTGTGCCCCTAAACAGATGCACAAAAACACCCTTCACCCCAAATACGAAAAATCTAATCCTATTTGACTGTGTCGTTTTGAGGACCTGTGGCAGAGCAAGGAAAGTGGTAAGCTTCTCTTGTCTTAAGGGCAGCGTGAGGAGAGTAAGACACATTAATCAAAAGGGCACAAGGAAGGAGCGCGGAATGGAGGATTGGAGTGTGAGGTGGGTGGTTGAAAGGTTTCTTTGGCAGAAATTACCATCAGTTTGTCACCGCTGTTGTCTCACATGCTGGAGGCACCTGAAAACCAAGCTGGCAATGATTGCTGTTGGTCCCCACCAACATAAGGTCGAGGGCGAATAATCACATTACAGGAGCTGTCTAATAAAAAACATACAAATACTTCCATGAGGTATTTCCAAATAGATGCCAAGCTTTTTTTATTTTTTTTTATTTTGCTAGTGAGATGTTTACAAATGGGAAATTTGCTTTAGATTTGACATGCTGAGAGCGTCCAGAGAAATCAAAGAAATTTTACAAGACACTGGCCATTTTATCCTTGCCATTTTATAATTGCTTTGGAAATCCACAATAACTGTTTAAGTATTTACAAGTAGAAACTGATCAAGTAGAAAATTTCAATCCATGACGAAACACCCATTCAAAAGAATTTAGCAACCAAACCAGCTGTAATTTTATATAAAAAAGCAGAATCTCTGCATGGAGCTGACAAATCTTGAGACTAACTTCTATTTAAAATCAGGGATGATTTGATGCTGATACAATTACTGTTTTGTGCAGCTCGAAGAACCATGAAAACCATTCCGAAGGCACCGGAAAAATAATCTGTCTCACACCACTGATCTCTGCAGGGTGAGATTCTTGGAGTAAAATGACCCATCATCCCATTTGGTCTGTATGTCCTGAGCTGTAACAATGAAAAATAAAACAGATCTTATAGCTATGAGATGTGACATCTCCTAATGATAAGTTGGGGGCTCATTATTATTATTTTTTTTCATGGCTCTGCTTTCTTTGTTCCCCCAGCTCTGGGAAAAAATTATCAAGTAGATTCAGCTTAACTACCACAAGAGCTGATAGGCCTGATAACAGGACCCTGAAGCCAATACATGTCCTTAAAAAGAACAATGTTTGAAATATTTGGTGCTCATTAGAAAATGACTCCACTGATGCTATGAATGTAGTTCAGACTGATTCTGAAAGCAGTGGTTAAAAAGGTTTCCATGCAGACTCAATCATTTCAAGAAATGTGTGCATCCACACAAAATCACTGAAAATGCTTTGTTATATATGCCAGGCCTGTAAGCGGTGGCGTGGATATACTCGAAAAACAGAAAATAGACGTGGAGCTAACAAAAAAAAAGGTTGTTGAAATGTAGAACATTTTACAGTAAAAGCTAATCTCAGAACTTGCTCAATAGCTTCTGCAGCACCAGGGCAACACTATAACCCATTATTGTAGTTGTTGGCAGGGTGTGCCCTTACATGGATGTTTTGTTTACAGACTTTTGGTTACAGACCTTGTATACAAAGACTCTCATTACTTCACCAGTAGGGGACTCTGTGACATGGATATGTGAATGTGATGACAGAAGTTGAGGAGGTGAAGCATGATGTATGAAAGAGAGAAGTACTCTGCCAGGTTGACTGGCCTAAAAGTAGCTCATCACTTCTGCATCTCAGTTTTTTCCATATTTTGATATAAGACATACCAAATGAGGGGAGGCGTTATGCCATCATTAGTCTGAGAAAGTGGCTGTTAGAAGCAAATTCTCTTACTGTGAATAAAGTTTTGTTTTTTTTACTTTGGGATCTTGTTTTCAAAAGGAGCATTTTCAAATTCTCATAACCTACAGTTCCATGTGGATGAAACATATAAATGATTAAAAAAAAACTTTAGCAGACACGTCAAAACAATTAATTTTCAAAAATAATGCTTCCACATAATATACATATCATGATACATAAAATCATATTATGATTTTTTTATTATAAAATCACATCACAATTTCTATTTTATCACAATCTTGCATGTATGTTTGAAATTAATTTGCGAGGCTGTCGTCAGTGTAACCAAACCATTTCTGTATGTAAAGCAGCCCTTAACCGGGGAAAACTGATCATTTAGGCCAAAGAAGCTTCCTGAACAGATTTTAATTTAAGCACTTGCAGTTAAATTAACATGTGAAAAGAATATAAACATATATGGTCCATTCATGCCCTCTTTTGCACTTTAAATAGCCACATCTGTTTTAAGCGTCCCCATACTTCCATGTGTGTTATGTTGATATGGTCACCCGTCACTAGGGGGCAGTATTGAGTTCATAGTAACCCCTGTGATCCTATGTTTGTTGGCAGTAATGCACCACTATAAAGTTGTTTCTAACTACCCATCCCACCCTGAACATAAGCAAAGCTTTCTTTCAAATACTGGTGTAATGTCTTTGTCTTCATTCTTCTTCTACAGTTTTTCCTTCCCTTCTTTTTCTCTTTATCACAGAGTTTATGCTCGGGACTGCCACCACAGTTTCCAATGGTATTACATCTTCTACGTAGTGAGGGAAGTGCAAGGAGTATGAAAGAGTCTGCAACATTACGCTTTTCAGAAGAAGAAGTCTGAAATGGGCTTTAAACTGGTCAGGCCAGCACTGGATTAGCACATATGGCATTCGGGTTTTCAAAATAAACCAACGCATACTTAATTTAGATTGCAGATGGACAAAATGCCAATGTCTTTAACTGTTCAAAGAAAACTGCATTTGACCTTTTAGGTTTCAATCAATGTGGTAATAAAGCCAGGCTGTCGTCATCCCGCTTGACTTTTCCTGCTGCAATACAACCAAACTAATATTCATCTCACACACTATACAAACATACAGAGAAAGAATAACATCATTCCTATTCAGCTATTAAAGTCAGTGAATCTAAACTTTCATTTTTTCCATTTGATTCAAAATTTTAATTATAATGTGGAGCAGCTCAGTTTTATCTGCACTGTGGAGCTGCATTGGAGAGATTTCTGTCTAAATGGCCCCATTATCTAAATGTACTAAAAGCTTAAATGAAAAGCCAAAACTTATAGACAAAACTCAACGCCGGATCTTAGACTTGCTGATTGGCCTTTGGTGGCATTTAAATTGCGGTTTAGCCTGTGGTGCTTTGCAAATCAGATTAAAGTTGTTTACAGTTTTTCAAAGGTTGTACAGAAACAAAAAGATAGCTAAAAATGCAATTATCTGAGTACTTTGTTCTTCGTCAGAAGCATCTGCAAGCACATTATAAGGCTTTAGCCTGAGGACAAATCTAAAGGTATAAAATTGTCCACCAAGTAAATTATCACATCTTTGATGAGTGTGCGTTTTTCTGCTAATCCTTTCTTCGGAAAGATGCTTGAAACAAAACAATCAAATTTTAAAAAAGAGCCATTTTTTTGGGATTCCAGACAGATCACAGCCATCTGAAGTGTGACAAATATAAACTGTTTTCAAATGGGCTTTCAATCACAATCACCATGGTGACCTGCTTGCTCCTGCTGGGGTTGATGCTGCTGGTGGAGTGGTGCTGCTCTGGTTCGACAGTCTTCCATGTTTTCGCCTCATCAAACATCCGACATAAGAGATGAGCTTATCACACATTGCGACCGATTTCCATAATCAGGGATGGTATTTTTGGGGAGAGAGAAAGTCCTCACAGATAATGTTTTAGAGTTTTAACAGCCGTAATTATGAAATGAAATAATTCATGAAATAACATCAATCCTCTAGAAATGGCTATAAATCCCAGAAACAATGTTTGAGCATTTGTAGAGACAGCAATGATGTGCGTTCACGTCCAGTGCAGACTGGCATAAAAACGTGTCTTGATGCAAGACGAGGGAAACACATGATAGGATAAAGGCTCGTGGGACATAAAACATTTAATTTCCAACATTTTCCCACATCAAACTGCTCCCACCAAAACCATCTATTCCCTTGCAGGCGCAGCCTCACTCAGAACCCCCTGCCTTGCAGTAGCCCGGCAAAACTAGGACCATCTGTAGTTTCAGTAATGATGATGACAGAGAGACCAAGCGAAGCTTTAAAAGTCATCTCTTTGACTTTGGTTGGCCAGGATTAGCAATCAGGATCTGCTGCTTGGAGCAATGCAGTGGCTGTACAATCTCATATAAAACAGTGTCTCCTCTAATTCTGTAAAATGCAATGCATTTTTTCAATCTTATCTCTGACACCTATTATAGGCTAAATGAATAACAAAGACCGTGCAGGGGGATTTACTATCTTTTTTCAGCTGTCTCGAGATTAGTGCACCTTCAGTTTTTCATTATTTTAATTAGTTGGTAAAAAAAAATCATCCTGTAAATATAAACTTCAGGAAACGTGTACTGCTAGAGTTTCTATTGTTTTTAAGGACTTTGGTTTAATGTATACTGAGGAATACATTTTCCTCAGATTTGGATTTTTGCTTTCCAGTTAGGTAAATTGACAAGACTGTTAAAGCTACAATCAATTACACTAAATGTTAATAGAAACATATGAATAATATATAAAGTGTGATGTTCCTCTTTGATCTGGGAACTGACAAGTTACCTGATTAAATGTAAATGCAGCTCTCACGAGGAGTTGTAGATTATAAATCCCCTAAGAATTATTGCTGTAAACCTGAGGTGTGTCTTTATTGGAAGTTTATTTTCATATCTAATTATAAGAACAATCAAATCCACTGTGTTTTTGTATTTGTTTTGTAAAAAAAGAGAAAAAAAATCACCAGGGATCAGAATTTTGGACCCGGCAAATCTTTCATGCTTTGAAAAGTGAGTGAAATATTAATGTCGTCCCTGGATCTATGTACGGCAGCAGTAACAAAACAGAAAGAGACATGAATCATGAGTAAACCTTTTCTTCTATTTTCAGTGCAAAACAACTCAAAGAGAAATCTTTTGTCAGTGTTATTATGCATCCTTCTGAATCACTTTGTCTTTGAAAGTAAATTACAGAATGAGCTGCTATGCAATTCAAACAGCTTAAATCTCTCTGGGATTTATGCCACTTCTTGCATCTCAGTTAAAACTTATATTTACACCTCATGTGTAATAATGAAGAGACGAGCAGCACACAATCACTGCCTTCTCTTCACATAAAGCTGATACTGTATGCTTTCGCTGCTTTTTTAAAGTGATGAAGAAGTTTGTGTGTGGCCCAATCTGGAAGAGGCAGGATGTGTTTTACACAGACTTTTTTGGCTATTAACTGGAGTGCTAGGGCTGCGTATAAGGCACATTAATAAAAATGCCAGTGGTTGATCTTAGAAAGATAGAGATAATTGCCTCAAAAGGTCTTTCAGTACTGAAACACTATAGCCATTGTGAAGAGTCTGTCACTGCGTATAAGATTTTCCCCTCAGGCCACAGAGAGGATCAAAACGAACCTTTTCAAACTATTCATGCTGTATAATTGCATGTTTATGTTTTCCATCCGTTTGCTCTGTGTGATCCTATTTTCTCCAAAATAAAGTTTGTGTTCCTTTGGTAATGAAGGTGCAATTCATGTATTCTTTTATACTTCGCACATAAAACGAAAACAAAAAAAAAGAAAACTGGGTTGGGAGTACAAAGAGGAAACTGTCTAATACAGTTGTCTGTTCCAAATGTGCTAAAAGACCCGCAGCACTAAATCGGTTGTGACAATTTGCTCAGAAATAATGTGCCGTATCAGACGAATTCACTCTTAAAACTGTCACCGACACAAGACACAAGAAAGAGAGACAAATTTTTGTTCCGCTTCATTTTTTTTTCTCTTGGCCACAAACTGTGTCATTATATCAGACCAAGCGATCATCCCTTTTTAAACACATCTGAAGTAGCAAGTCACAAGCCGTCTAAGGAATCCCCTCTCAGGGCAATCCAGACATTTGCTTTTATCGCTGTTGCTTCAAATCACAAAAATCCTTGTCAGCTGCTGTATCTCTGTGAGATAAGAGCCTAATTTAAAGTATTAAAACTGCACTGCAGACTAACAAATGGAGGGTTGTTGGTTATGATGGCTAATTATGCGAAGCATAGGATATGGCTTCCCTGCCAACTGTGGATGCTACAGCCCATGAAGAAGAAAAAGTAGCGATTAAACATTCCCTACCAATTCTTGTTGAAATCCCTTGCTGCATTTAAGTTTTTCAGCATTCCCGCAAATCAGAAGCTTTTTTCAGACATCACAGGAAGTATACTTTAACTGCTCATACGTCTTTACAAATCCAGCTCTGGCCCTGTGTGATGTAAAGATGCATGGTGTGTGTAAATATGTGCATTTTTGCTCAAGGAGATTTACATTACTTTTTCAAAGAACATGAAAAAGGGTGACTAATCTGGCACAGGATGTACGATATGGGTAGTGCCTCACTGTGAAGATAAGCCAGGGTGTTGTTGAATGGCTCAAACAATTACTGATTTTCTAATCCAATCTGCAACAGCTATTATTCCCCCAGAGGAAAAGGTGATTGAATGTGACTTATCTCGACATCCTGGAAGTACTCTGGGATAACATTAAGAGACAGAAGCAATTGATAGATCAAATCCACAGAACTGGTTGTTTATTTCCACCATGTCTGTTACTTTAATAAGTCTGTTCATAGCTAAAGCATCTTCATTCTATTTTGATGCTTGAAGGTAAACTTTTTCACCATACCATATGCTTCCACTTTGAACTTTTTTTTTTTCTTTCTCGATGTAGATTTCCATTTGATGTGAAAATAAGAGCGCTTAAAGGAGAGATATCTGGGGATTAAGTTGTTAACGTAGCTAATTAGCACATCTTGTCACAGAACAGGTGTATGGCAATTTCCTTGTAGCACTAGCAATCATTCAGTGGCACTGTCAAGCTAATCAACACAGAAGAGCACCTCACTTCAAATTGTTCTACTGTCATGAGAGCAGAAGAGTACTGAACCCATGATGCATTAGTGCAGGGGTGTCAAACTGGTTCCAGAAAGGGCCATGTGGCCGCAGGTTTTCGTTCCAACCAAGCAGCAGCACACCAGACTCCACTCATCTCATCAGGTTTTCATGTTAAGACTAGATTCACTTGATGAGATGAGTGGAATCTGGTGTGCTGCTGCTTGGTTGGAATGAAAACCTGCAGCCACATGGCCCTTTCTGGAACCAGTTTGACACCCCTGCATTAGTGCTATTGATGTCCTGCGCAGAACTGTCAGAGTTTGCTTTCAGTTCTAAGTAAGGAACATGAAAGTGGAGTGGGAAAATGACAGAAATTTTCTAGTCTCAAAACAATTCAACAAATGTTTTTTTAAGCCAGTACCAACAAGGATACTGCTGAATTGTAAAGGAGATATTCTGCTTAATTTGAAATGTTCAAATTGCATATGACACTTGGAAAAGGGTTTGGCATTAAGACTCCTTTGAGGAATTGAAAATAGTCTCTACACCCATTAAAAACAATCAGGGTGCAATGGCACATTGTTGCACTAGGCGACAGCTTTTTTCCAATACGATGAACATTGTCACTTTAAGTTATTTAAAGTCAGTCGCGAATACATCATCTTGCTGCCACAAGTGCCGACCTCAATGTTGAAAAAAGAGATGCTTTTTGTTCATTTTCAGTAATGTTTACCACAACTTCTACTAATTAGGACTGTCTTTATCATTCATTCTCTTCGCCAGCTTTGTCATTTTAAGAATCAATCTTTAAAAAAATAGGAAAAAAGAAGCAAAACTTATTATGTAAAGAACACATTGAAATTTGATGTGGGATTGTGGCCCATCTGTTGCTTTTTCCTTTCATCAGCTAAAAGAATTTTAAAAGATTAAAGTCATAAAACAGGATGTGCAAGGACGCAATTAGTCACTCAGGCCATGCTGTATGCTGTACCATAACGGCAGCATGCTCACAGTATCAGTGTGATGTTGGGCTTGTATTATCTCATGATAGTGCAAGGACAAGATTTATATGTTTGTATCAAACTTTGTAGTCTTCGATGCAATTACTGTCAAAACTTCTCTCCATCATACCGGAAAGCACTGTATAGGGGTGGAGCAAACTGACCTTGAAACAATTCAGTGATGCTGTTTGACAACATTTTGGCTACAATTTACAATAATTCCATATTAAAGGGCCAAAAAACAATACTACATTATTCTAAAGAATGTGACGCCATCAGGTGAAGCACACTTAGACAGGTGTGGACAACTTGTTCAAAAGTAATCAGGGTAAATAAACACACTATTAGTTCTCAAATTAATTTCTAAGAATTGGATTGCTTTCCCACACCAGTGGATTGGACATCAACAGCTAAATACAGCTTAATTGTTTTTTATTAACTCAGTGTATTGTGAAAAAGGAAATCATTGCAACAAATAAATGCATAATGTGGCCAAGCTCCAACTGCCAGCTCCCCTTAGTGTAAACTTTGATTTGTGTTTTACAGGTTAGCTAAATACTGAATTTAACTCTTAAAGAGGCAGACTATTAAAAGTATCAGAAGAGCAGCAAAGAACTAAGACAATTTGTCAACGCATCTTCTTTTAAAGTCAGCATTCATTTTCCACTCCTCCATATTTGTCCGGGATATTCCCAAAGCCTCCAACTGCATGTGTGCCTGACATTTTCTTTGTCTGCAGTGTATACAAAACTGTTTCCCATCCTGCTACTAGCAGATGCTGTATTCTCATTGTGGTTAGTGCTGTTCAGATTGTTATGCAGGAACAGCAATTAGTATCCAAGTCTCAAGGTCAGTCCTAATGGTTTCCTCTATAAACAAGACATCAACGGGCTTTGCTGTTGTTCCTGCTGCAATAAATGAAATATCATTAGACTGCGAAGACTTTGGTTTAATGTAGCTGAGGTTTAATGGAACAGAATCTAATGCTAAAAGCAGATATTTTCAGTACTGCATGCTGTGCACAAGCAGTGGTCCATAAAAGAGCATCATATTTACAAACTTGTTAGTTCATGATTAAGTAGTGACAACAACATTTCCAAATTAGTTTTCCAGGATCTTACATAATTGACATGGACAAACAAGATTGGACATGACTATTCAATGATACATACATATAGCCTGAGTATTTTGTTTTTTTTCCTACCCTTTCATCAGAAATGGGAGTAGAAATGGAACCTGTCAAAATTTCCATCATCCTTGTCAGAAAATTCACATCTGTATTCATCATCAGATGTGGGGCAAAATGTGAACCTGCTTATCATCTCTCATGGGCTGCTTCTGAGGGTCACTCTTTAAAAAGTCAAAGACAGACCCTGAATGCTGAAAATGCTATGATAGAGGCCCTCGTGTTGGACTATTTTCTATAAATTTTATATTGATCTATATATCTATAGAGACAGAGTAAGAGAGAGATAGATAAGTATTGATTCCCACCAATGAAAATGTAGTTTGCGAGATCCTATGAGCATCTGGCTTTGTATGTAAAGCCATTTGTGTCCAAAGCACGTCACTGACCAAGCTGACCGCTCTGATTAAGGCTCAACTGAATGACCACACAACTACTTCAGGGAAAAATCTGTAATTTGAAAAAGATAGTGGATGGAAAATGTTAGGTACTATTTTTCTCAAATTATTTCCTTTCTTCTTGAAGTGCCTGACAAGAGAAAAGCAGAGAAAAAAATTAGAGGTAACCTCTCTCGGAAGGGTCAGGCATCTGAAACAATCTTCCCCCCGTCAGTTTGAGAAAAGAGGCCACTTTGCATTCTGCAGCGTGTGTCTCCTCTGAGCAAAACATAAAGTCAACCAACTACAGAATGATTTCACTAGTCTGACCTCTACTGGGATGATACCTTCTTAACGTACACAATTACCGTCTTATCCACTTGCAAAACAAAAATACGGCTGTTTCTATGTGGGGCTGAGCAAGGCAGAAAAGATATGACATGTGGGATTAGATGCTGTTTTGTTATTCTTCTTACCTCATTTTTAAAGGTGAAATAAAAGATGTTTCTTTTAATAATTATTGCAATAGATGTAAATAGGTTCACTGCTCCATAAGGCATGATTAATTAAAATCTTTAAACATATAATTGCCATTATACATCAGCTGTGAAAGTAATTGGTCTATGTTTTTTAAGTCCCATCATTTTTGCAGTCACTGCGTGTTTTATCTGTCTATTGAACCATCAATCACTCTTTGGACGTGCTATAAATGCTGTGCATGGTAACGTCTAATGTTCACAGCAGGTGGCTAACAATCACTCTGCTAGCAGTTACAGTAGCAATGTCTGATGGTAGAGCGGCGGCGGCAGCAAAGGAAAGAGTTTTTCGATGTGGCTGCAAAGCGTAGAAAGAAGTTAGAAGACGTTTCTGAGCTGATGGCAGAGTGGGCTTGACGTTGATGTCGCAACCTAAACCAAGCTCATGCACGTCGTCGTAGTCGTGGCCAGGGAGAGGCAGCTGCGATTCATAGAGGCTGGTCTTGCGCATGTGCTTTATTCAAAAACTAATCTGAACAGCCACAAACATCTTCTATAACACCTTTAACTTTATCATTAACAGGGTACTTATTTGAAATGTGTCCAAAATACTAGAAGAATTCAGAATTGCCATTGTTATAATTATTATAAAATCACATAAATCTTGAAGTCAGAAGTAAAAATCTAGGTTGCCTCCGTGTGAAAATTATAATGACTACATTTACATGCAGCCAATAAGCATTTCATTGTCAGAATATGAGCAATATCCCAGTTGCGCGCTTTTCCAACCTGAAAATTTGGTCATGTAAACGCATTTGGGAATATCTCCATTAAAAGGAATATTAAGTTATGTCCTGCACACGTTTATCCGCAAGGACTCTTGGTCTTTTAGATAATAAAAAAACATTTACCATTACAACCACATCTCAGAAAAAGCTCTGAAAAACACTCACCCCACCGCTGGCACTTGGATAATTTTTCGACATTCATTACAACCCGCTCCAACCAGTGCGGCCTGCGCATGTTCATCCAAAGTGTTTTGGTTCAGCCTTTTGCAATATCTTTAAAAGCCAGCAGCAGTAGAATTTGCATTGCTATTGAATGTATCTGCTATAGGAGCAGCAGCTTCACTAATAGCAAAAATCCACACAGGGCGGAGGAGAAAAGACATCTAATTCTGGAACATACTTTCAGCCTTAACATTGAAACTGTGGCTATAAGTTCAGTTTTTTTCATAATTGTTTTCATTTATGTCATTCGCTCAACCAGCTCAGTCAGGAGTTCAGAGAGACATGCCTTTCTCGTGGGGCAGTGACAGTAATGCAGCCGGCACTTTCCTACTAAGCATATGACTTGTGCTTCACATGCCAGACCAACAGTAATCTGACTTCATTTTTTAAAATCTAGTTGCTATCGTTCACTCCATCTTTGTCACCATGGTTCCCTCAGCTCTTGTGCACATGAAAAAAACATTGAAATACTATTTAAAAAGTCACTAAACACAAATGAAACAGAAACACACAACAGCGTCAAGACAATACTGCAACATGCAAATAGAGATTTAACAAATGATAACAGACTCAATCAGTGGTGTGTTAACTTGGGTAATAAGGGCTTCAAAGCAAGACAGTTTTCAAATCCTGCACCTATCAGTACCTTATTTATCCATACATAATTTATTCTGAGGAAAGAAATACATTAAACTAAGAAGTTTGATGATTTCTTGTACAAACACGTTTTCTCATTTACACGTAGCATGTGGTGCAACAGTGCAAAGGTGCTGAGTGTAGATTAGGATTGGCAGTTTGATTAGCTAAGGATTTTTCTGTCAGGAGGAAGGAAAGGTATAAGGGTCTGTGTGGATGCTGGCACATCCCTCCTTTCTCTTATCCCTACACTGATTAATGGCAGAGTCTCACAGTCCTCTGACAGATCGCTGAGGCCCAGAGAAACCTCCAGAGATGAGGCTCCCTGCCAATTACCTTCCTCAATAATGCCAGCTCAGTGCCTGAATGACAGGGATCCACCCCCAAGGATCTAACTGAGCCGCTATTTAAACCAAAAGGTGCAGGCTTCATGATTTGTCTGGCTGCATATAGACACATCTGTAGGAGGAGGGAAATAAAACTGTATTATTACAACAACACTGTTGCTACCTGGCACAGCTTCTGCTCTGTGATTATGTATGTGTGCGTGTACACAGGGCACAACTCCATGAATTTGAAAGGGAGCATTTTGAAGAGGAAAAGCTAAAACTTAATTTCTATCAACAGAAAACTAAAGCTAAGTTGCTTGGTGATGATCAAAAATGGGGAAAAACAGCTGAGTGGTTATAAGGAATTCTTCATGTGTCTCTTTTGCATGAGGAAAATGAGAGAGGACATAGGAAAAAGTGGTGTGGACAAACTTTTTGATTACATGTCTGGGGAGCAAGGCGTAAGCCTTTAAGGGCAGGGCACAAGGACTGTGCCACCTTTGCAGAACCTCCTTCAGAGATTGTGCAGATAAATGGGGTTAAAAAGAGAGATTAGGAGCTTGCAGGAGAATCTACTTCTCCCTGCTGATTTGGACATCCATTTTAATGGGACACTTAGCACATGTCCTGAAGCTAGACCTGGAGATTCGCAGGCTTCTTCTCAGTGCAGTCACACTACTCCCTAAGCAATGTTAGCCATTCCGAGCATAAAAAATGCATTACGTATGCTCCTGTCTGCTCAGCATTCTCATCAGTGCCAAGGCTTCTTGTCAGTAAAGTGCCGAACTGACAACAGGCGTAGTTTGTAATCTAAAAAGAAACAGGGCTGTAAAGAAGCAATTGCGCACTTTACAATTACACTGTGGCTGCCTGAAAGAGTCCCTCAGTCACAGGAAAATAAAACCTTTATATTTTACAAGAAATGTTCAGAAAGAAAAAAAAATTATGTATCTTATTTATTTACTTGACACATTAGCTTTTTGAATGGACATGTAATTGTCTGTCTGATGTGTGGGGCTATAAAAACTAAGAAATGCTTGTTAAGGATTTAAAGCTAATTTTCAATTCAGTATCAGAAGAGAAAGTTTTGTTTTTGATGTCTAAGGACTTGGTGCTCAACTCCATGCTTCTTTTTCCAGCAGACAGATCAATTCTCAAACTGAAATCTCGTTAATTGCTTCACTGTAGAGCTTCTTACATCCTGCCTCCCTGAAAGTGGGTCCATCCAATCCTGTAGGGTCGACAGACACTCTAAAAATCGATTCCAAAGACACCAAAGGCATAATGTCAGCCACTCTGATAAGAAACCTCAGCAAAAAGGTGTAATCGAAAATTATAGAGATTTGCCTTCCTCTGACGAAAGTTTTGGCTTTACCTGTGTATGCTTCAGCACTTCCTTGCATTTTCTACAGTGCACTGGCTGAGTGGGGCTGTGTGTTGAGTGCAACAGGGGTAATTTGCTGCTAGCCACATCAAAGGTTTGAAAGAATCCTGAACCTTTTTCTAGTCTGGTTAGATCAACTAAAAATAGCTGGGTACGGTAATGCCAAATTAAACTGAGAACTCTATTGGAGGTAAATGCTTAATTTGGATTAAGCTCCTGATTTTTGTCTCTTTTGAAAGATAGCTACCTATAATTTTAGGGTAGATTGTCCTCATTGGGGATATAAACTCACTCACTCAGGCAACTAACAGATGTTTTAACAACTGAACAGGTTAATATGTACCAGTCAAGAAAATCATCTGAAACTCACTCTGGCTTTTTTTACAAAAGATGAAAGGCACATACTTTCTTTGAACACAGACTTCTGCTAACTGTTGTAGTCAGTAGATAAGACATAGAAGTTCCTGTTGACTCAAGTTAGGTGTAAATTAAAAGTTAAAGATACTGGCTCCATTTCAAAATAGCACCAGTTAAGCAGTTTGCATGGAAATCAATTTTACAACCGAAAATACAAATATTTCTACATATTGGAACACATGCTATATGATTTAAGCAATGCAATAGTCAGTTAGTATTCAGTGTAATGATGCTTTGCACATTTTGAATTTTCTCAACCTCGGGATGATGCAGTGCAACAACGGCTCCAGGAAGGAGCATATTAAATGTTGGTGTACCATCAAAATAAGTCAGAAGCAGAGTTTTAGCTAAGAAACTTATATATAGTGTTGCTTTACTGAACAATAAAATCACTTCAAAATTAGTTCTATATTTCGGTCGATTGAAGTTATAAGCGTTCCACATTTCCAGTAGATCCACCGGTAGAGCAAAACACGGCATTATGTTGGTTATGTAATGATGTGAAATCTAGATACAATTCTGCATACTAATACATACACATTCACTAAGTTTACATGGATCATATTTTGTCCGTCTGAATGAAATTAATCTGATCAGAGATTCCAGATGCATGTTTACATGGAGGCTAGATAAAGTGATCCAGTTATATTTACATAATGAACAGATTTAGTACAATCGGAGCGGTTGTATGTAAAGTGTAGTAGTTAGAATAAGGATTTTTTTTTTTGTTTATGTTGAAACTGCTCTGATGAAATACTGTAAGTACTAGTGAGCTAACCATTACCTACATATTTTCCAATTTCAGTGGGAGGACTATAAATGGAAGAGGAATTCTTTTGTTTATAAAACTTTGTTTTACTGTTAAGCTATGTGTTTGTACTGTGGGAGGGCAGGGTTTGATACCTGGGCATGCATGGACCCCCAGAGAGCAGGAAACTGGCTATGTTTGAACATCCCAAATTTGAGTCTTGCAGAAATAATATCCCTAGAGCTAAAAGGGAACTCTATAAAACATATTTATGGTATACTTTCTGGTATAAGCTTCATTTTGTGTTGCCTCAATCTTTTTTAAAATTTTTGTTTGGTTGTTCTTGCTATTGGTTGCCCCATCATAGAAATATCTTAAAACGACCACACTTATCTTGGCACTCACACTCACAGGTTGTGTCAACAGAAAAGGTATGTAGGAAACTGTACAAGACAAATGAGAAGTAGTGAAGGGGAAATTCTTAATAAAAATCTAATTATGAGACATATACATTCATTCACAAGTTGTAAAATAAAACGGCTTCATAAATAATAATAACACACAAAGGTAAGACTGCAAAACAAGTAGGCTGATATTGCCCCCATCCCCCATTTCTATATTTTCTCCATGAAGTGTGCTCATAAAGTGTGACTGGACGAGTCTTTCACATCCGCTATCTAACTATCAATTTAACCTCCCAAATTTGATATCAGGGGCTTTCTTGCAAACCGATGTCTTAAACTGAGCCACTTCTGAAATCACTCAGCATGTCAGTTGCTATGTTGTTGCAACCAGCAGTGAACAAGAGTTTTCATGCAGTCCCTGAATCTGGGGGGTCCCAATAGTCCTCATAACTATTGAAAAATCCCTAGATGTTTTGTGTTCTCATACTGTGTGACTAATGTAGCCACCTTTAGCTTTGATAATATGCCTTAGGGCCGGTGCAATGTTAAAAGTGTAATTCTGTGAGACAGTCAGAAAATGTGAAAACTGCGAGAGAGATTTCAAACCAATAAACAGCTAATTTGTGTGGATTACTGTTTCCATGTTGCCTCATGGGCTACAGTTAATTTTCTTCTGTCTGTGCTCACATTCTCTGTATTTAAATATGGCTGTGTTCCCAATAAAGACTTCTCATTTACATATTTTCCTGCTGTTAGACAGCAGGACAAGTGATACAAATGCAACTGTCACTTACAGTATAAGTGAAATCCAGATTTTCTAACTGCAACACTGTCTGTAAATCATCATCACCATGAGATAAGGGTTGGGGTTGTGTTTGAGTTCTGTTATATTTACATTATAAATGGTCACTTAAAAACAGGGATGTCAACCTCAGGATCCTTGAGGGCCAGGTGTTAGATGTTTCCCTTTTACAACAAATCTGATTCAAGTCAAATGATTCTAAGAGACTGTTGTTAAGTTTCGGCACAATGATTTCAGTTAGGTGTGTTGAAACAGTGAAACATCTAAAACCTGCAGGACAGCAACACTCAAGGACTGGAATTTGACTCCCGTGCTCTGAGAGATTGCATTTTCAACTGAGGGGAGGTTGGCAAAATATTAATGCTGGGGTCAGCTGTCATTTCGTCCCGTTGTCACAGGTGAACTCCAGTATCTTTTGAAATGAGACCCTGGTACCACATTCAAAGTGAGCAAATCACTTACAGCAAAAATTCCCTCTTTTTTAGACACAGTGTGGTGGTTATCTGTGTTAACATGTTTTGGTCTTTGTTTGACCGTATGAATCACAAATAGATCCCCCAGACTCTCACGAGAGAGCTCATTTTAAGCCATTACAGGCACACAGACAATTAGAATGACTGTAACAATGGAGCCTCCTGGCAAATTATTTTCTAATTTCCTCTTTTTGTACTCAACAAAAGCAGGTGCATCAGACTATTTCACTCCCTATGCATGCTGGGAGCATCATGGGATTGTTACCTGACTATGGAGGTGGAGAAACTAGTCATTTTGGCATATATGTTGCAAGTGTCAAAGCATCTGATCCATCAGATAAGTTTTTTTTAAACATTTTCTCCACTGCTTTCTGTTCTCCTGTATGTTTCTTGTTTGATCTTCTACTTAAACAAGAATATTATAAGGGACATCTTCATCCAAGCCACAGTCTTTCTTTCTCTGCTATAAAACAGAGTGTGCAACAGGAGTGTAGTCTATATTAATTTGCACACAACACAGAACACTTTGTAGGGAGAATATTAATGTGTTTTTCAGAGCAATGTGACAAGCATACATCTTAGCCTATGGGCTCAACTGAGCAGGGAAAGAAGAATGGGAAGAGAGAAAGTATTTAATAGTGTTTTGGTTCCAACGGCTGGAAGGTAAAACGGAAATTTGTATTATCTATAATGTGGTAACAAGAAAAAGTGGACGGCTCAAATGGTGCACTGCCAGATTCAAAGTCGAGGAAAATACAAGAAAATATACTGACTGGAATGAAGAAATGCTTTGTCATGACTGACACTGCTACTTCATAAAAATGCAAGTCATCTCAAGCCACTTACAGTAGTGGAATAAAAATGGCATGTCTGGTTAATCATATCATAGAAACGTTAGACTTCTGGCATGTAGCTCTACTGGTAAAGGGGCTGCCCCATGTACAGAGGCTACAGCTCTTTGGTACAGCTGGTCCATGTTTAAATCTTTGCTTTGGGCCCAAAAAGAAACTCTGAACAACTTACAATGTCTTAATATTAATTCACCATACTTCAGGTTCCAAATGGTTTGAGCCATGTGAAGGGCTTCCTGTATATGGAATCATTATTTACGTAGAAAGTTTTGTTAACTGACAGTACCTGTTCTCAATTCAACATCTCATAACAAATCCACTTCATGATGAAAGGAACTTACTAAAGAGGACATTAATTTGGCATAACCCTATTCATCTCCATCCTGTCCAGTCCTCTTGAAATGAATTAAATGAATTGAAATTAAATGAATAAGATGAAAAATACTTTATTAATCCCATAGGAAAATTCTTTCCCACCATACACAGATGTATGCAAGGACAAACACTTCCCTCTAAGATATTTCTCTTCCTGGGTTTCCATACTGTGGAACACAACAATTATTAAAAGGGTCAGCTTGTTTGGTTGACATGCTACACAACTGGATTGTCTGTTTCCTGTCCACCTAAATCAACTGACCTTCTGTGTCCTCTCTACAAGAGAACTAAGCTCACCCACTTTTCCAGTAGACTGATAGAGCTAAAATAAAAAAGAAAACTCATTGATACATTTGCATTAACACTCAAATTCACCACTTAAACAGTAAACCATGAGACATAACTGTTATCAATGTAAACACATCTGTGATAATTATATAAAGGGTATAGAATACTGGGATAGAAGATTTAACTATATTCCAGACATTATTCTAAGTGATGCTGACATTTGTGCAGCTATTTCTGATGTGTGAAGTTCCAGAAAAAGAATTGTACAGTTGCACACCTGCTGTAATCCCTATGGGCATGAGCCGATCTCTATGCCTTCACTGATTTTACCCATGTCACTCAAGAGTTATTCTGAGCAACTTTGCTTTCCTAAATAAGGCAGTATTTTTGCAGTATGCCACAGAGTGAGTACAAAGCATTTTGCAACATTAAAATTGCAGTTGTGAGGGTCTAAAATTACCATATTGTGGCTTTTTACTTCTGCCACCACTTGTGTCACAGTGACATAAAAATCAATCTCATTTCAATTGGCTTTATACCTCTTTGACATTTTAGTTCTGCTTTGATAGTTGTACCGATGTACAGGTCGGTGTAAAAAGAGACCAATGCTGAAATTGCAGTTGGAAAGTTTCTACCATTCTCTCTGCAAAAAAT
This sequence comes from Craterocephalus amniculus, assembly GCA_036024015.1. Lineage (NCBI taxonomy): Eukaryota > Metazoa > Chordata > Actinopteri > Atheriniformes > Atherinidae > Craterocephalus > Craterocephalus amniculus. Next base: position 19,829 of record JAVQJG010144141.1, read on the forward strand.
ATAGATGCTCAGCTTTGCTGGATGGTTAATACCATCCATTTCTCTTTGGGGGCCATTCCAGAGGTTTTCAACAGGGTTCAGATCTGGAGGTTGAGTTTGCAATGGAGCCATGGCAGGTTTTGCATAAAGGATTGTCCTGCTGTATTCTGCTGATTGTGGAGTAGAGTCTTTGGAAAGAAATGTTTTGCTAGGATAACCTTTTGTGTGGTTTTATAAATGCATCCTTCACAAAGACACATCTGCCTGATTCCAACCCTGCATAAGCAATCCCTGATTAGGGCTGAACGATCCTGGGAAGATATGTAATTGTGATTTTTCTGACCAATATTGCAATTTTTTTATTTTTTTATTTAATATTTTAAATTCCAGCTTCTATTCAGTGTTTATACAGAAATATATTCCATCCATCCATCCATTTTCTGAACCGCTTAATCCAAGTGGGTCGCGGGTGTGCTGGAGCCTATCCCAGCTGTCAAGGGGCGAGAGGCGGGGTACACCCTGGACAGGTCGCCA
>JAVQJG010144164.1:0-24999 GCA_036024015.1 Craterocephalus amniculus
TGTCGTCTGCTGGGCATGGCATAACGGGGCTCAATGTGCTCGATCAGCCTACGAAATCCGACATCCTCTACAATAGAGAATGGCTGATCATCCAATGCAATGAATTCCATAATCTTTTGTGTAATGCCCTTGGCCGTAACACCATCACTGGGGAACTTCCTTGCCTTTTCAAAAACTTCCGCCACAGACGGAGTGGGCGTGCTTGGAGGGATTTTTCTCTTCTGTGCCGCATTCCTCTCATATTCAGCATGGCGGTCGGGATGTTTGGATTTCAGGTGATAAAATAAACCCGACGTAGAAAAGTTCTTTGCAGATGCATCCCCTCTTGAAATATCAGCATTACACGCTTTGCAAATCGCTATCCGCGGATCTTTCTCAGATACACTGAAATGCAGCCACACAGCAGACATGTTGACCCCTCCTGACAAGCCTTTTTTTCCCCTCCTGACAAGCCTATGCTGGCCGTGTTTTTTGCTTGCGTCATCACAACATCCAGTTTCGGTAGAGTTGTTTCGGTGATAAATGTCATTCGGCCGAAAACCGAAAATGCACTTTTTGGCCATTTTCGACCCAAGATTTTCGGTGGCCGAATATTCGGTGCATCCCTAGAAGGAACCGTTTCTTCCACCTGCAATCTCATTTGATAAGACCAGTGGTACACTGAACAGTTCAATTTGGATATGCTGACAAACATATGGGACCATTGTGCAATTTATACTTATCCTTAATGTATTTTACTGGTAATTTTAATAGAAATGTAACTAAATTCATTTCCAAGTGTCGGCTGTTCAGACAGCGATTTTCCAAACACAGCTGATACTGGCTTAAATTTTACTTGGTATCGGATTGTAAACAAAATCTGTAGTATCACACATCACTAATGCAGGACGTGTGTTATTCTGCGTTCGATTTGTCTCGGATGTTGGAACTTGGAACTGGGAATGACGTCACATCCAAGTTGAGAGCGTTCGGGTCGACCAAGTCGGAAAACTTGCAAAACTGCCATGTATCTCCTTAGTTGATAGTAATATCAGAGGCTAAACATTTGTAGTGGTAGCAGAGCGATCCCATCCAACGCTTTTATTTAGCGTTTCAAACATGCGTGCATTTTGTAAACTTACTGATTGGATAGAAGTTACAAAGCACTACGTTGAACTCTTATTTATGTAGCCTACAGTTAAACAAGACCATTTAAACATAAATCTGTTTATATTTGGTGTCAGTCGCCATTTATTTGTTGGGAAGCCATCTTTACCAGGTGAAGTCGGGCTTGGTGGGACTACCCCTACTTTCCGAGTTGGATTTCCGACTTCGCGGAGCATTCGGGTTGAATTGCCAATTCGGATCTCGGAAAATCCGACTTCCGAGGACAAATCGAACGCACCATTAGTATGTGAACATGAACCAGAATGAAATTGCACCATGTTAAGATTACACAAGAAAGTGATTACATCATGTTCCCTAGTTGGGAAAGTATTGCCTGGTGGTAATTGAGATTTTTTTGAGGTAGGTTTTTTAGATTTGCACCTCACCTTAATGACCTTCTGGACAGTGATGACATAGCCAGCATGTCTCAGGCCTACAGGTTGCTCTGGAGTCAAACGCTTGTACCCTTTCTCGATCACCTGCAAAAAAAAGAAAATTCAATTGTAATATTCAGTCCAAAATCCAGCAGCGGCCCAAAGAATCTAATGTGTACTGATATCTTTTTTGTCAAACCTCTCTGAAATCACTCTGTTCAATGAAGATGGTCCGTGTAAACGGAACCGTGTGGCTGCCTTTGGCGTCGTTGGCAGGAAAGTCTGGTACTCTTATGTCTGACTGAGAGGTGAAAAGAGAATAGTGGGATTATTTAATGAGGTTAAATATAAAGTACAAGACAGGACATAACTTCACAGGAAACAGCTGATAGAGTCATCTACTGTACAAACCTTTGTGTTCTCAGGGAGGTTAGTTATGGTGACTTTGAGAGGCTCCAGAACAGCCATGACTCGAGGAGCAGTTTCATTCAGCACGTCCCTCACACACGACTCCAGCAAGTGGGGCTCTGTTGTTGTCTGGGAAACAGTGACTCCCACCTGAGGGAAACGCAAAGCAGAGTTATGCCACAGCTTCCATATGCAAGAATCCATCGTTCTATCCAGCAGCTCTTTCTACCATCCTACCCGTGCACAGAAATTATTGATAGCCTCTGGTGGGAAACCTCTTCTCCTCAAAGCCGTTAAAGTGAAGAGCCTGGGATCATCCCAGTCTCTGAAAAAATACATAAAATAACTTACATCACTGACAACAATCTGTGCAGAAAAGAAGCAAAATACAAGCACTTGGTTTGAAACAGTTGCACACAAGAAAGCAATACGGTCACCCATCGTGGCGGAATTCATTGAGTTTCTTGTCAGCTGTGGAATAACAAACATATTGTTTCTTCAGCTTTTAAAACTAAGTTGTTTTTTTTTTGCTTATTTTGTCATTTGGGGTGCCGCATTTCCATAAAAGTTACTTGCTGTATTTTTACATTACAAGGCACTTAGAGAAAGAGCCACTAATCATTCCCCGCCCATCCCATTTTCAACTTTTATAGCCTCAAATCATAAAATACACATATCCACTCATATTGTTTTTGAGCAGGCAAGTACAAATGGCCTGAATATAGTACCTAAGCAGCCCTACTACTACTACTATTACTGTCATTTTGCAGAGGGTTTTATCCAAAGCGGCTTACATTTGGGACATTTGAGCCCTAAAACGACTTCCTGTTAGCCCTGGATAAGGCACGCTATTGCCAGAATTTCAGTTCTGGAATCAACTCAACATATTGCCTTCATCCTGAATTGCTCAATCCCTTTTTGCAGGTGTTCACTGAATCTTTATCCAATGTCGAACTAAACAATCCCGTTCCCATTAAGTTTTGAACATGTAGCTATAAAAAGACATTTTCATTTTCCTGAAATGAGGATCACTTCTTTTCCTGTAGCCTTTGCATTAATAGGAAAGCATCAGACTTGCATAGGATCGGTGATTAAATTGTGACAGATACAGGCTACCCTACAAAAAAAAATGTAAATAGAACTCAGCTGTTCATTTCCAAAGCATTTGTATAAATGAGATTTAAGAGACAGTGACAAGAAAACTGAAACATCCTCATAAGCGGGAATAATCTGACCCTGAACATCCCTTTTATTGGCAGCCGTTTCCTGTCAATAATAATTTACAACAATAAAACTGCTTATTTTTATGTAAGGTGATAAGAGACGGGTGATTCAATTTTTTTTATATCCAGCTATTAACCTACTAGTTTATGATATCAGTTTTATCATGGACAAATACTTTAGAGCTATACCACAACATCTATGAGTAGCATTACTAGGGGACTTAGTTAAGAAAAAGAAGAAAATGTACCTGACTACACCGGTTTCAACCAGTTTGATGATTTTCCTCTTAGACACAACAGTGTAGGTGAGGTTCAAGCGCCCGTATTCCCACTGGACAGGGCAGTACACATCCAGGGCATTACACAGCCAGTAATATGACGAACGCCTGAGTGACAATCACCAGAGCAAAACATTAACACAAACATCGCACAGCAGGTCAAAAACTAATTAGGACTGAAAAAATTTATACAAAGACCAAAGACTTTTTGTTAACCTGGCTTGAAACTCTTTGGTACATAATGAATGTGTGATGTTCTCTATGGAGTCACACAGACAGTGGGTGTAGTCATAAGTGGGATAAATGCACCTAAAAGATAAAAAATAAGTGAAAAAAATGTTGGTAACACCTCACACAGCTAAAATAATTACTGTAGCCAGGTTTTCATACCATTTATCTCCAGTCCGATGATGAGGCGTGTATTTGATTCGGTACGCCACAGGGTCCATCTTCCCATCCTCCATGACCATCTTCATCCTGAGTGTGGCCTCTCCTTCGGCAAACAGCCCCTTCTTCATCCTCTCAAACAACACCAGTGACTCTTCAACTGGCCGGTCTCTCCAAGGTGACGGAGGAACGTTATGGCCCTTCAGCTCCTCACCCTTCTGATGGCACACATACGCGTGACCCCTGAAGACAGAAAAGAGGGTATCAACACCCTTCTATCCAAACACAACATACACCGGTTTCTCATCCTCTGCTCACCTGCGGATGAGGTTCACAGCGAGCTCGTAGAGTTTATCAAAGTTGTCTGACGCGTGCGTAACAGCAAAAGGTTTGTAGCCTGTTTAAAAGAGTAGCATTGATAAGAAAATGATGTAAAGATGATGAGTGCCTGAAAACACCTGATCAGACTCATTGAGCTCACCCAGCCACTCCACCATATCCCTGATGGCCGTGAAGTATTTCTCCTCCTCCTTCTCTGGATTTGTGTCATCATACCTCAAGAAACAAATACCGTCGTTCGCCTACAGAAAGAGTCACAGTTTAGAGAAATGTTGTATTGTAAAAGATTGGCCACTTTGTTTGTCAACTATTCATGGAATATCCAAGTAAATCGAGTGCTTTTCTAGAACCACATGGACTCAATGCTTTATTTCAGTCTCGTTTGAGAGGCAAAACTCCACTTTTTTTCTCTAAACAGCCAAAAAATCAAACTAAATGTTATTAAAGCTGGGTTATGGACGTTGAAAGTGTAAAAATAGATATATATATTTCTACAGTCCATCCAAATGTTTCTTGGTAAATAGAGATGGCTGTGGAGCAAACATGAAAGCTCCTATTGGCTCCGATAAAATCTGAGGCAAAACTACAAGCGACATCGTCATGCAACAGGCATCTATGGGGATATGTGCAAAAAAACAACATTTTTAGCTTAAAGGTTTAGCTGAACTAGACTGGTAGGATCTCTTGTAACCGAAAAAGAAAATTGTTGGAAGAAAATCAATCACTTTGGGTAAGTTAGCCCCATTTTAGTTACTAGTGTTGAGACAGTATTATAGCCACAAGCTTTACACAAATCAAATGTTAAGAATCTCAGAACTGTGACAGCATGCTGTGTATGAACAAAACCCATCATTTGTATATGAAACAAACCTGTATAAAAGACAAATGGCAGCAGGTCTTTTAAGGTGTCCAACAACATTCACAATAATGAAACAGAACAAAAAATGCTCATACCTTTGCATAGCCAAAATTGAAGTTGATGGCTTTAGCATGTCCAATATGAAGGATACCATTGGGCTCAGGGGGAAAACGAGTGCGTATCTTTAGGGGTTACAGAAAAAAGTTAAGACGCTACAGTGAAAATGGCTTAGTTATCTAATTTTCTTTGTTAAAATTAGAATTATAAATCTGGTACCTGTCCACCAGTGATCTCAAGGTGTTTCTTAAGCAGATCCATTGTGCTTGGTGTGAGCACATAACCCTCTGTTTTGTAATTCTCTCCTATGTAATGAAGAAAAATATGAAAACTTGAATCCTTTAAATGATGAGAATTTTTCAAATCGTTCCAGTGTTTGTTTATCTCACCTGGCTTATGAAACTTCAGTGCTTCTCCTCTAAGCTGCTCCATTAGAGACTTTTCTTCTGCAAACGTAACATCACCTAAGCAACCAAAAGAAACAGTTTAAAAGATTTAAAAATCTAATTCACTCCCGAGTGCTTTCCCTTCTACTTACCATTCACTGCAACCTCCTCTTTCTTCATTTTCACATCATTCTCTGCAACTTTCGCCTTCTGTGGCTACAAGGCAATTAAAAACAGGAATATCATGGCACAATGATTGCAGTTAGATATTCTGGAAACTATGCACACCCCTTTTCTTTGAGATTAAACATGCAGATCAACACTCACGATGACTAAATTAATAAATAAAAGTTACAGTTGAAAGATAAAGTTTGCGAAAACCTTTCAACAGGATTTCTGAGCCTATAATTCAAAAGATGGTTTCAATTTAAGTCACAATTATAAACCAACACGATGACTCAGTTAATAACAAAACAGTTATAAATTTAATCTCTATACCGAGTTATGACTTTAGAGTACAGGCTGTAAAAAGTAAATGAACTCTTACTAATCAGTAACTGAACCTCCATTTTGAGTGATGATACTGTTACAGCTTCACTTCAGTCAGATTGTGTATGTTCACAGTTGTAATGAAGTTAAGATTATTTTTATGAATACCCAATTTTTGAAAAAGCCAAGCAATTTTCTTTACATTTTTAACTGTTGCAGCAAGAAAGAAACAGCTTACTTTGTCTCAAGAAATTTTAAAATGTCCCTTTAAGCTTTGCCCTTATTCTTACCTTTGGTTTCTTCTCCAGGTCAGCTTCTGTTTTGGGTCCTAAGAGGTGCAAAACCTTTAAGAACAAAACCACAATTTGTTACATCACACAGGGAGACAAAACTAAATGGTCTACCTAAATAGTTTTTGAACACAAAAAATGTATAGCTACTGTCAAAACGCGCTGTCTTTCAAGCCCACCTGCAGGTCCACCTCGTTTTTGATCACCTTTCCATCAGCCCACTTAAGAGCAGAACGTGCTTCACCTGCCACAGACACAATGTCAGGAACTCTGTTTCTCTGTTCAGCTTTAATGGCTGCAATCACAATCATTTAACAAACTAAATAAATCATACCCATTAGGACTCCCATGTTGAAGCGATACCTCTCTTTCAACAGCTGCTCCTTGTGCTTCTTGATCACGGACTCAACCTACACAATATCTTCTGTCACTAAACACACCACGACAGTTGACGCTTGTAAAAAGATCCTGTTTTTGGCAATAAGGTGATCATAGACTTACTGCTTCTTCAATCTGCTCCGGTGTGATGACAACCCCCACACCACATGCATCATCAAACTCCTTCTGGTTGATGGGGTCCTGAGGATGATTCTTCACAAAGTCCAAAGCAGCTGTGTGGAAAGTTGGAATAAAATATTAGAAATAAGGAAGAAAACTAAACATTTTGCCCTGAGTGCTCACTCGGCTTGCTTACTCGATTTCAAAGTCATGTGTATGTAAGGTTTGTAAGTTCTTCATATTTGGCAATGGTCAGTTTTTGGCATTTCATCAGTCAAGATGACACGTCAAGAGATTGTGGGAAATTACCGGCCAGTTGCAGCTCTGTGCAGATTTTGCGCTGAGCTATGTTGTCGGTGAGAAATGACAGGCGCTTGGTGTCTTTAAGGCGAGACGCCATACTGTACAGTAATGTACCCATGGCTTTGTCCACTCCTGATGCCCCATGGATACGATGAGCCTGTGGAAACATTTTTTTTATTTTTAAAAAGATACCAGAAATCTCCTTCAGAAAAAGTTTCGCTGTGTGTGGACCGTTCAATGACAGAACAAACAAGGAAAAGCAGTGACGGTCTGCAAACCGTCGAATAAATGTGAAAAGTAGGTTATAAAGGCCACTACACTGACAAAAGTTGTGAAAGCTAAAATAAATAAATAAATAAATACCTACAGTAGATTTTATACAGATGAGAAATAAAGAGTGGATACGTGTGAGCTATTTACAGTAATGAGAGTTGCATTTCACAACTGCTCAACATTAGTACTACCTGAATAACCGCGTCTTTCAGGGCAGAACTCAGCGCTTCATTTTTCAGTGTTTCTTTTGCTTTCTGCTCACTGAGCCCAATGGAAGTGAAAAGTGTCAGCGTATCCGCCATTTGTCCACTTGTTAAATCGGTACCACACCGACACGCCGCCGCACACGACTTCCTTTCACGGAGAAAGAACAAGGAACGACTTCCTGTACGCTGCAAAGGAAAAAAAAGTAGTACGAAATATATTAGCCAATGGGGCTCCGCAGACAGATTACTGTTGACCAATCGTAAATGATGCTTTCCAAGATTTCCGCCTACTATAAACAAGAAATCCAATCACAAGTTTGTTGACATCAGCGAAGGCGGGGCTAGATAAATCAGCGTAATGTTGCATCAGATTGACATGCCTCCTTTCCTTATAATAAAGTTAAAAAGGGGGGCGTGATCATTTATTTTTATTATATACAACATAAATTTTCTATTAACTAAAATAAACTATTTAATAAAATGTTCTCACATTTCAAATACCGTGCAAGGTTTTTGTTGTCCGTTGACCAGAACTTAACTCCGTGAAAGTTATTTTTCCCCTGATCGTTTTCTTTTTTATTATTATTATTATTACAGTGTAGCTATTGCTACAAGCAAATTCTCTTTACGTGTTTATGATGTAGTTTTTTCTTGTTGAATTCATTGAATTTAACTGTGTAGCATTTTGTAGGATTGTAACACTGGGCTGAGCCATTGAAACAAGGCATGTTTATTTGTACTGTATAGTACATTTTCAGGTTCGAAACAATTCAAAGTGAAAGTGCAAGTAAAGCAATGCTTTAACATCCAAACAGTCAAGGGAATTTTCATCTAGCACCAAAACAAGCATGGCCAAACACGCAGTGTTGTCATCAGGTGCAAAAATGTGGAGATCTATGTCGTGTGTAAAGTCAGAGCTACGTTTGGATCTCACTCTTGCCTGTGGACAGTCTTTCCGGTGAGTTGGGTCAATCAATGCATTCAATGCACCAAGTGCTTTTCAGCTTTTATGCATTTTTTTAACACACATTTCACCCCACAGCTGGAGAGAAACTGCAGAAGGACACTGGACTGGAGTGATGGGAGGGCGAGTGTGGACTCTGACTCAAACAGATGACACCCTTTGGTACCACGTCTATACAAACAATGAAAAGCACAGTGAAGGAGGCAACAAGAAGAAAGTTAGTGCTTCTTTCCAGGAGGATAATAATACTCAAAATAAACAAAAAGGTGCTTTGATTAAGGAAGAGGTGAAGCCACAGCCTATTAAAGCTGAACACAATGGTGATGGTGAAGCAGAAATGCTTAGAGACTATTTCCAGCTGCATGTGAAGCTGCATGATCTATACAAGGAATGGGGATCAGCTGATTGCCACTTCAAGGAGATTGCAGATGTCTTCACTGGTGAGCATTCACTTGTTCATGCATGAAGACAGAGCTTGAAATAAGTATCAGTTGTGTATGATATGTTTGGTGTTTCTCCAGGTGTGCGAATGCTGCGGCAGGACCCCACTGAATGCCTGTTCTCGTTCATCTGCACCTCCAACAACCACATCTCCCGGATTCAAGGCATGGTGGAGAGACTGTGTCAGGCTTTGGGCACCCCTCTCTGCCAGCTGGATCAGACCTCTTACTACGATTTCCCAACTGTTTCTGCACTAGCAGGTGTTTTAAGCTTTTGTTCATGTACTCTGATCCCCAAATGATAATCACATTGCTTATGAAGAGTTAATAGGGTCTCTCACTTATTTAGAAGTATTTTTCCCTTCATGCTTTTATCGTATTCATACATCAGTATGGGGAATACAGAAAGGAAACTTGGGATGAAATTTGTTTTATTATTGTTATCTAGCAGAGTGCATTGTATCTATCACTTCTTGTTATATTTGTGTTGTTTTCTTTGTTGTAATTGGCAGACAGCAGTGTTGAGGGATGTCTCAGGGACCTCGGCTTTGGATACAGGGCACGTTTCCTTCAGCAGAGTGCAAGGCAGATTTTGGATACCCATGGGCTCCAGTGGCTTGAAGGTTTACGCAGAGTTCCGTATCAGGAAGCCCGCGATGCTCTTCGGACCCTCCCCGGCGTTGGCACCAAGGTACAGCTGGAAAATAAGCTGTTAATCTCTCACAATTTGATCATATTAAAAGGGAAAAACAGTAGTTTAATGGTAACAGCCATGTGCAATCAAGGCTTTGTGTCATCTTGTAGGTGGCAGACTGCGTATGCCTCATGTCTCTGGATAAGTCAGAGGCGGTACCTGTAGACACACACGTGTGGCAGATTGCTAAGCGGGACTATAAGTATGCTGCTAATAGTGGACAAAAGACTCTCACAGACAAACTCCACAAAGAGATTGGTAAGTATTCACATCTTCTCAGGCAAACCAGTCCTCTTCATCAATCAGTTTCACATCTAATCGAATGTTTGTACACAGGTGATTTTTTTAGAGAGCTGTGGGGACAATACGCTGGATGGGCACAGTCGGTGAGTGTTATTGTCCAGCAAGTTTGTGTCTCACACAGTTAGCGCACTGTTACAACAGCATGTTTCTGTTTTAGGTGTTGTTCTGTGCCGACCTCAAGAAGTTCCAGAGCCTCAAAGAAAGGGCGCATCTGAAGCTGCCAAAGAGTGAAGAAGAGGATAAGGAACAACTTAAGAAAACAAAAGTAAAGAGAGAGCTTGACGGAAATGGGACAAACACGAAAACCAATTCAGGATGTCAGAAAAGGTCAAAACTGTCTGTGAAGAAGAGAAGGTAACATACAGTAGATAAACAGGATGCCTACAACAGATCTGACACTTTGCTGATTTACCCTGATTGGAAACTCTTGAAAATGAGGCCTTCAGTCTCAATGAGATAAACGTTAATTAAAGATGCAATGAAAAAAAAAAGTTTTATTTTTTTGCAAGCAAGACACAGAACAAGTTATTGTGCAATCTCAGGGTTTTCTTGTTACATCTGTCTACTGTTATATTTCCTCATTGTGATGTCCTGTGAGCTCATGACTTCTAATACAGACATTGTTCTTTTATTAAAAATAAAACATATATACATTTGTATTTTGTATTTGTATTTTCATTTAAAAAATGAAACCGTCCAAAAGCCCACTAAAATAAACTACTGTTGCTTTGACTCACAGTGGCCTGTAGATGTCAGCACAAGTTGGAAAACATTTGACGGCTCTGGTTTACTGCTTTAGGCAGCTTTTTTTGAATTACGAGAACAAATTGTTTTACCTCTAAATAATTTTAATCAAGCCTTCCAGCTCTTGTTCCACCATATCCCAACATGCGGCTACATTTGTGTCATAAGATGTCATAGGATGCCAAAATGATGACTGTTCCTTCAGAGCGTTCCCTGCATCATAGTTGTGTGATGGTTCATAAAAAGCTCTTGGTCTGGGTGAATGTGAAGTACCAAAGTGTCTGTATGTTTATCTTTAGGCTCTGCTCGACTGTGTCAGCTGATCTTTTTATAGCAGGGATTGCAGTTATCTGTCGTGGGGCCAGTGTGACTGTCTCTGGTGACAACATGGGCCACGTCTCTTTGGATGTTTGAGGCACTACTGTCCCTTTAAAGCAGTGACAGGGCAGTATTTTATTAGAATACACTCTTTCTAACACACAGCAGCGGCACAGAAGCCCATCAACCCCTAATTTGACCTATGTATCCTGACATGCGCATTGAAGCAAGTTGATACGTGGTTGCTGCATCTGTGCGTGCGTCTGTGTGTGCATGTCTTATATCCATAGAAGTGTTTTATTTGTGGAACACAGTGCAGCCATGTGAGTTAATGAATATGTGAGTCAGCTTTCATCCTCATTCCAGTGGAGCTGGACAGAAGCTGGGGCCAGCTTTAGGGCAGAGTCACAGTGGAGAGGAGAAGCGGAATAAAAAATAGGAAATTATATTTTCAGAAAAGGAAAATGGTGGATAGGTGAAAGTGTGCTGGGGGCATAGATAGAAATTTAGTGGGCACACAAAGACTAAAGCTGCGGAGCAGTGGCTTGTGTGTTATATAAGAGATGGGTCTCAGCTTGCGTTATGTCCTCGAGGGTAGTTCAGTTGAAATCTCAATGTGCCCACTTCCTCAAATAAAAGGACACCATCTCTTCCTACAAGCACCAGGAGGGGCCTTTCTCGATTTCCAGAAATGATAACAGCATGGCCAATGTGGTTTTCTAGTAGCAAGGGGATGTTTAAGAAACTTTATCAAGAGTGTACTCAAAATCAGCAGCTCTTTTAAATGGGTGGAGTATACGCATAAAATTGCTCATCACAAATCACAAACACACTCTGTTCCATGAAGTGTGAGCTGCTGGTTAGGTTTGAATAAAAAAAATGCAATTCATCAGTTCAGGGTCGTGGAGACACAGGAACCTATCGCAACTGGCATGAGGCAAGATTCACCCTCAGTCGCCAGTTCATTGCTGTGGCCAATGAGTCGCATTGCAAATCCTCATTTAATTCAATTATGATAAAAACAACGTATTAGATTATCTTCTATTGTTTAACAAAAGTTCATTCTAAACTTGTTTCCAGCAACTTTTAACAAAAAGATTTTGCACAGGGTCTTATTTGTTGCATCAACGCATCTTCCAATAACACACTCTAAGTGTCTGAAATTATTGTACATCAATCTTCTTCAACAGTGTTTTCACACGTCTATGCTTTAGCCATCTACAGAGAGCACCAGTGATAAGAAGTTGGATGAAGCGTCTCCGCTTTAGGCCAGAATAATAAGCCTTCAATATTTCCAGCTGTAATCTAAAAATTTGATTTATAAGACTCCAGGGCAGTTTTCCCAGTCATGAAAATAGCAAGTATCTTAAAAAATAAGCTCAGTTCCATTAAAGACAGCATTCTGGATCTTGGTGATGTGTGTTTTGCAGGGTAGAGTTTAACTTGCATTTTTAGATTTGGTGATAAACTGTGTTTTTGACAATGGCTTGGTTTTTTTATTGCTTACTTTTATTCTTTTTCTTACCAATTTTACCCCTAAAAGGCTTGTCCCAGATTCAGACACTTGAAACTTCTCATTTCCAGCTCCTAAACAGGTTGGATTTGTTTCAGATCATTTTTTTAAATCCCTGATTTCTTTCAAGTTTACATTCCACTGTCACTGTCTTTCTAGAAGGTGAACTTCCTTCTCGGTCTCAAATGTCTTGAAGACTGAAACAGGTTTTCCTGTACTTAGCATCATCCATCTTTCCCTGTCCTGCTGATGAAAAATACCCCCAAAGCATGAGGAGGCCACCACCATGCTTCACTGTAAGTGATGGTGTTCTCAAAATACTGTAAGGTTTTGAGTTTGTATTCGACATGGCTTTTTTTTTATTTCTTTAGTCTCATCTGACCAGATTATGCTTTTCCATATGTCTCATACCTTATGGCAAAGTTTTCTGTAAACATCACCTTGTTTTGCATGTCACTCTCCAGTGAAGCCCAGCTCTGTGTGGTGCATGTAACTTCTTTTGAGCTTTCCAGCCTCATAAGGTTGCTTCTGCTGTTTCTGTTGCCTCTTCAATTGTGCTGGCCTTGCCAAATATGTGAGTTTTGTCTCTAATAAGGATTGCTGTATTGCAATATTCTTTCCATTTAGTAATAATGAATTTGATGATGAAATGTGAGTGTAAAGTTTCTGCTGTTATTTCATATACCAACCCAGAATTTCACTAACTTCTACTGGGTCCATTTGTGATATGGATGCTTTTTTTTGGTGTTGCCTCTTGATTAGTGAGGTTGTACAGTCTGGAGCTTTTCAGAGCAGCTGTATGCTTAGATCATGTGACACTGAAAACTAAGTTAGGAAATCCTGGAAAACCTGTTTGAGCAAGCTACATTTTAGAAAATACACAATTCAAAAACGTCAAACCCCTTTCTTCCGACTTAACCCCGAAACCATGCCTCCAGATCACAGGAACATGTAGATGTAGACACGAAGGCATCAGCATCCAATCTTTTAGAGCAGGTTGGTTAAAATGACTTGATGGTGTTTTTTCAGTCGTGTCTGTTCCACAGGTGACTCGTTGTTTTATTTTTGTGTAAGAGCATTTAATTAATTGGCTATACAATCAGGCTACGAATGGGATTTTAAGCATTATAGTGAAAAATAGTCCTGGAAAGCATATCCTACCGTTATACTCAGTTCAGATGGACCTCGCTTGACTTCTTTTGCAAGGCTCTCTGCATATGTGGGGGAAAAAAACAAACTTCAAGGCTAAAGTGTTGCATGGCTGCATTGGATACAACACCTCAGATTTTACAGGTTTTACCAATATGTCTTCTATCCCTTTCTACTATTTACACTGATGGATGCTACTGTTCCACCGTGGTTTAGTGTTATAATAAAATCTGATAGAACGCCTCAAATGCCAACAGCTGAAAGAGCTGAAAGACTTAGATATGGTGAAATTTAAGGCTGCTGGATGCAGATGTGAGGGGGCTGATGGACTGGAGAGGGGGGGAGTTAAGCTTCTTTAACTCAGGAGAGTGTGGATGGATGTTGAAATAGCTGCTCTTATTAAAGAGGCTTACGTTGTGGAGAAAGGGAATACTTTCTACATCTGATAGAAGTGCTTCTTTTTCTTTTAGGCCTGTTGTTAAAAGTGCTGCATAGATCAATTTCAAGGCTTGATCAATTTCAAGGCTTGTACCTGGATCATTTCAAATAATAACATGAAATATTAAAAATGAACCTGAACAAAAATGCAGACATGTGTTCTGTGTTTAGGGGCGTGGGCTGGAGTCAGTGTGTGGCTTTTGTTTGATTTCCTACTTTGTGAGAATTTCTTTGAATTTGTTTAGAGCACAAACTTAAACAGCTTTCAGCTCCATACACACAAAAAACAGGTTTGACCTGTTTTAGTAAGATGTGAACAAAACAACTCTATACAGTCTAAAGACATGGAAAATTAGTGACAAAACTGTGTATAACAACAACAAAAATTTAAATATAACCCGAATTGTCCATTAAGTAAAGACAGTGATTTACGGGTGATGGATCTAGTTCCCCCATGACCGTGCTTTGAAATAAGTGTATAGATAATAGATTATAGATGAATTGATGATTCATATGGTCAAATAAAACAGTTGAGCTTTTTGCATTATATTGTCTATGACACAAGGTGAGCAAATTGACAGAATTAACCTAGATGAAAAACAAATATTTACATTAATAATAATTACATCAAATATGTTAATAAAACACAAAAAAACATGCAATTGTGTCATGAAGTATTTTTCAAAAGGGAAAAAGGTCATTTCAAATGACCACCAAGAAGTGCTAGATTATTCATATACAACTAAAGAAACGATAAAATAATAAAGATGGGGGAGAAAATGACCCACACAACGGCCATATATTTTCGAAATGATCAAAATGATTCATAAAAACACCATAATTACTCCAAATAACTAATAGACCTTCAGTGAAGTAAAATATAACTAGTGATTGTTTTCCATATAGGTCTCTGGGTCTTTGGAGAGAAGAGTAGGGGGCTTTTACATCTGATATTTAATCATTCCCATGTTTACTCAAAGCAGCTTCATATAGTCAGCAACACCAGATCTTTAGCCTTCAATAATTTGTCAGAATTACAGATTTATCCCAACTAACTCATTTCATGTCATAACATAAATTCTAAAGTATGTTCCCATTTTATTCCTTGACAAAGTGGAAACAGTTATGTTCCAAACATCAAACAAATCTTTTGTGTCGCTCCAGAGCTTCCCCCATGCACATAACTGTTAAAATCCCCTAGGGACCCCACTTTTTCAAGACTAATTACTAATCCAATCACTAATATTTGCAGTTATCTGGTCCAGTGCATATAATGAAATACTTTAGAAACTTTAAATACTGCAAAACCGAGCAGCATGTGCAATACTTAAATGGAGTTATAGGACAAGTGTAATTACATTGCATAATAATCTAAACTGGTTATGGGTATTGTGCTATTGATGTATTCTCAAGAATATACTGGTGATACTTTATAAAAAACCTTAATTTCAGTATAAATGTTTATGGTTATATGACTAGGCAAGGCAAGGCAAATTTATTTGTATAGCACATTTCATGTACATAATAAATCAAGGTGCTTTATATACAAACATTAGACACATTACAGCAGGGTGCACAAAGCAATAAAAAGAATTAAAAACAAAAGTAAAATCACAAAATAAGAAAAGAAAAAGAGAAACCATCAGAGAGAAAAAAAAGCTCATCATAAAAGGCTGCAAATGGAAAAGTTTTTAACCCTGATTTAAAACTTCCGACAGACCTGTAGCTTTCTGGGACTTTGTTCCACATTTGAGGAGCATGTGAGCACTATGCACAAAGCTGAAAATAATTTTATATAAAGCAAAGCTAATTCAATTAAAAATACTTTTTTTTAAATAATAATGAATGAGTGGAATCATTTACCAAATCAAATATCTCCAGCATGTTTTTAAAAAAGCAAAACACGAGAGCAATTTCTATTTAATCAAGGGATATAATTATTTAATTCATATATGTGTATAATTTAGACTGAGCCTTTTATGGGTTATGTCTTTGAATATGTGTATATTTGTGTGCATGAATGCATATGCAATGATTATATATTTTAAGAAAGGTTTATTGTAGAGATGTATTGCTGTCTGCATGTAGATGTAGTTACATGTGCATGTCCATAGATTTTTTGATTGTTTTTAACAAATGGAACTCAGGAAGAACAGCTGCAGCTAGTTTCTGCAAGCCAAAGGGAATCCAAATAAAGAAAGAAAAGAAAGAAGAAAGCACCCATGAGCTTAGTTTAGTTTACTTCTTTATTTGCAAAGAAGTACTCCAGCAAAACAGAAATAGAATAAATCTGACAGGAAAGGTCAGCTGCAGGTTCATTCAGACACGCACAAGCCTTTGTCAAGAGAAATAGTACAACTAGTTCAGAAAAGAAAAGTTATCAAACAACTTTAAGAAGTAATAACATCACAGACAGAACTGTATGTGTTGAAATCAACTGCAAAAAAAGGAATAAGACGGTCATCCTTTATATGATCAATTACAGCATTTGTTTATCAAGATAATGAAAATAAACTGACTGTATCATTATAAATGTGCTTAATTTCATTATCTGTAAATCCCTCACTGTTACACTAGATTACTCTAATCTTGTTACCCCTGACACTTTTATATCCCAGTGTTGAACAATATAAAAGAACATAAAGGACACAAAAATGTTTATTCTGCAAATGATCAAATAACATCTTGTGTAACATCTAAATACAATAGGAGCTTTTATAAATGAACGTGTTTACTTGCCCATAGAATATTAGTCATAATCCATGTGCTTATCATCCTTAAGCGTTCTGCTCCACCTGACCAAAACCTTCAGTGTCTCTTGTTGGCTCAGGTGTAATGTAATGGCCTTACGACAATCCTCTGAGCTACGCGAGTTATTTTTGGACCCATATGAAAGTGCTAATACACAGATAATGATTGACCTATTTGAATGCAAAGTGGGAGTCTAGACCTAAGACCTTTGTGAATATGAATGTTTTTGGGCTAAAGAAGAGCAGACCCGCAGCTTCAACATGTCCAAACAAGAAAATTGTGTAAAAGAGACAATCCAGTGGGGCATGAAGGAACGGCACTGTGCCAAGTTACAGAATGAGGATACAGTATCAGCCAGGCTCAAGGTGGATTGCTCCCCTCTGCAGGGGTCCAGCACAGTAAAATGAGTTTATTTCATGCACAACTTTGTACTCAGTTGATTGTCTAAGTGGTTAGATGCTGCACCATTTGATGCGCATTTTCATTCCTCCATGATTATATTTCCATCCTTTCCGGTTACTTAATCAGATTTATTTACATCTTCTTATGAGCCGGCGACACCGGAGCATCGGGAGTGGTAGGCCTACTGCATGCTGTGTGATGAAGTCAAAGCTATTGTTGTCATATTTGCACAGAGCAGTATTACAATATGCTACCTTGGAACAGGTAGATGAATTGGTACATGGCACAGTAAGAAACTGCGTATCCGGCCGTTGTTGCGTAACAAGCGTGCCAGGCGGTAGGTTAGTAGACAGTATAGTGTAGGCGATCGTGTTTATCCGCTTGTGAGGGGGAAAAATGGAGAGGGAGGGAGCGATCGGAAGAGAGATGGAGCGGTTGGAGGGGGCGTACATCTCACTAGCTCGTGGTTAGAGAAGCTGGCAGCGTTACAAGGCTGCTGAACGCGACCTTTCTATGTCCGTAGAGGAGCAATTTCACCTCCACCGCCGGTGGCTGTGTGCGGAGGAGAACACGCACTGAACCTGGGCGGATTGTTTTCTTTCCCATCTTTTCCAGTATGTCCTAATCTCTACATCTTGCCGCAGCGGACGCCATCGGAGAGGAGCTGCACAGACCTGCCGGTAGCTATGTTTGGAGGGGTCGGACAGAGACATTTGTGTGGTAGCTGCTATGCGGAGATACTTTGCGCAGTGATACACGCGTGACGTCGCCCTCACCTGTGCTGCCGCACCGGCACTGGGTTTCGGTTTACGCGCTAAGAAAAGGGCAATTTTGCACACACTGCGGTTTAGTCGTGACTTTCTGTATTACTTTAACTTGTGCGGTGATTTACTTTGTGTCACATCAGAGAGAACATCCACCGTGAAGAGAAGCAAAGCTGCTGGTCGTATGAATTTTATTCGGCGAAACGTCTTCCTCTG
This sequence comes from Craterocephalus amniculus, assembly GCA_036024015.1. Lineage (NCBI taxonomy): Eukaryota > Metazoa > Chordata > Actinopteri > Atheriniformes > Atherinidae > Craterocephalus > Craterocephalus amniculus. The sequence continues at coordinate 18,213 of JAVQJG010144164.1, forward strand.
TTAACACCGGCATGTTACTGCATGAAAGAAAGCCATAAATGTACCATTTTAAGAACTTAATAGACACGTTAAGTGAAAAGATACAGCCCTTGAAAGCAGCAGTTTGTACATACACATTCTTGCTACATACATGTGCATCGTGCTAGCTTACCATACCTGTCATGAATTAAAACACCGACTCGATAGCTATATGGCTTAAAAATGCATCATCGTGTGACCCCTCAGCTCAGACTGTGGCCTTCATCACTTACATTCAGCTTCTTGGGCTGATTTGAGTGTCAGAAATATTCTTTTAGCACAGAAACACTAAAAGCGTCGAGTTAATTTGGAGGTGCGCTTTAGTAAATGAGGCTGAGCAACAAGTGGACCGGTCCATTTTTAGTCCACATACGACAGGTGCGCAGATTGTATCCGCGTGGGTGTGTTTACATTATGTCTTCCCAGAGCCCAACCTTATCTTATGGCAAATACGCTGTTATGGTGGTAGGTTTTCATTGTTCCTTATCGGTATTTATGAAGCTGAGGGACACTGCTTGTGAACTTTGCACACCTAGCTTCCCGCACAGGTAGTTCCTCCCATGATGCACTGAAACGCCAATTAGCAGGAATCCTTAAGAAAATCCTTAAGAAAACTCACTCTACTACTGTCCCTCTCACTTGTATAGCAGCTTCAAATGAATATCCCTAAGAAAAAGTAAAAGGTTATAGGACGATAAATGATCTATTTCAATAGTTTATGTTCTTTAAAAAAAAGTCATCCCACTCATTTTGGGCCAGAAGCTTTTAATCTTTATGGACAGTTAAAAACTACCTTACAGCTGGCAGCTAACATGACATACCTGACAGGAGAGAACGTCCTGAACAGACACTGGAAAATAAAGCATAATTCAAGTCAACTATGCGTCAAATCCCTGCACATAGTCTCAAAACAATCTCAATCTTTTTTAAAAGCTCCTTCACAGCTCTGAATCTTTTAAAGTTATAAATATCCACCAAGGGTCTCCCCACACCAGATAATTCTTAATTTACATACAACTTACTTGCAACCTCAACATAATTTTATTGCCTCCAGATGTAAGAGTGTGACAGTCTTGGATTCCATGAGCTGTGGTTAACTCCCTGTAGCAGGCACAGTTTATGACTTCTGAAGCCTATAATTTGTATCCCTGAAAGTGTTTTGTGGCTTGACGTGGTTTAGCTGCAGTCTCAATCAGTCACCAGACTCACTATCTCTCAGGTTGTGCTTCTGGTGATCTGTGACATTAAATTAAAAAAATTCAGAGCATGTAAGTGCAGTGGAAAATGCTATGCTTGCTTATCATATGTCAATATTCCCATTCAAAGCTGACTCTGATGGGCGGTCCCTTTCTTGCTTTGTGTTTACGTCTTCACTGTCATGGTGCAGTTAGAGTGCCTTACTGTTACAAGCTGACCTTCGGCCTTTGATCTGTGACCCGCTTGTAGGCAGAATGTCTGTCAAATATGTTTTGGGACTCAGCACTTTTAAACTGGGCATCCGTTCCAAGGGGGATCAAAAGAGTCAGTGATTGGTCCTGGAGCCTCCTCTTCTCATATAGCATGACCTCTCTGTGTGGTCGGCTACTGTGCCGGGTTTTTTGAACCTCTTTGTGAGAGGTATCTCTGACAAGCTAAATTCATTTAGCTCATAAGGCTTTAGTTTGAAACTGTGGCTTTGGGTGACTTCACCTGGTCAACTTTTGTGTTTTAAGATATATCAGTAGATTTGAAAATATATAATAAAGTGACTGTTTTGTTGAAGTAATTGCATGTAGTAGCCAAATGATGATGTGGGAGTTGTTTGCAGTCCGTGTGTTAGTTCAAGGTGTGGAATTTTTTAACGGTCAAATCATCGGCCTCCCCCACCACTCACATACCAACATAACCGCATATACTCCCTCTTCCATTTCCCCTCTCTTTCTGTCATATTCACATACATTCACTACCTCTACGCTCTCACCTCTCCGTCCAAAACACAGCACAAGCAAGTTATACATCTGTGCTGCTCGTCAGCGGGCGAGCAGCGTTACTCAACTCTGCCGCAGCACAGAGGACCACAGTGACATAGTCCTCTGCTAAATATTTTCCACCTAAATACACACTCTCGGACTGTTTATCCTTTCTTTATTTTTTATTCCACCAACTTTACCATGCCATCCTCCACTCAGACTGTTTGTTCATCTGCTCTGTTTCTGCAGAAGACTTTTTACTGTACCTTTTATCTTAAACTGATTCTCACAGTTTTATGACTCTCTAACCTATCTAGCATCTCAGTTGAGTACTCGAGTCACTTATTGATTCTTGTTTATTACACAGACACCACTATCGTAGATACTACAAAGCCAACTCATGTGTTTGGCACTCAGTCTGGACAGGGCAACTTTCCCCTGTTGACACACATTCAGCATCCAAATATTGTCTCATTTAGACGTACTAGAGGACACAAGGCCTAGTTGTCCGAACTTTTAACCATATTAACGGCAGTGCCCTTTTGGTTCATGAGACAAATACAAATTAGAAACCATTAAAATAATTTCCATGATATTTAGTCATAGTGATTCATTGTCCGTAGAGAATAATTTCCAAAGACTGAGGATAGTCTGTAATATTATTTTCCACTAACATGACCTAGCCCAGGCTGTCACAGTTACTACATAATTGTCTCAGGCGCTGTCATTTACATAATCATCCTCTACTCCTCTACAAAAACACCTGAAAATGAACTGTTTTCACCACTAGATCCATGTTTATTTCCACTACTATAACTGTTGTTTGCAGTTATTTTAATGCCATAACTTCCTTGTGTCCATTTTTTCTCTTATGTTCAATAATCCATGATTGAAGAATTTGTCAAATTAGTTGTTTATCTTGTGGAGCAAGATAAACTATTCCACTATTCAACCCCGGCACAGTTCAGCGAACATCTGTCCAAATTAACCTCAAGGATTTTGTTGCAAAACCAAAACTGACCAGCATTTCTTTGGGCACATTTTGGTTTCAAGCCAAATGCCAACAGAGTGGCCAATAACTTAAAGATGACAGCAAGGGGTAGCATTAAATATCATAAACAACTTCCTACTTACTCACCTTTAAAACAAGTTGCAGTAAATTATTAAACCTTAGTTTGTCTTTTATATATATATTTTTTTCAATTTGAATGCATTTTTCATACAAAATGTATAACAAAAAGACATTTCTGTCATCCTCCACACTTTGGCTTTAAGTCCATAGTTTTATTACTAGCACAACTCAGTTCAGTGCAGGACTGTGCTTTCTCAGAGCTACTGGCATGGACATTTATGGTTGTTAGCTGTGATGTAAAGCAGTATCAGGAACATAACTAAAGCCATGCTCATCCAAACGCCTGACTTTGGGTAACATAAACATGTCTTTATGTGAACCTCTTATTGATTAACAAAGCCAAAAGGTCATAGATGTTCTTCTTCAAGCACAAGAAGCCCTGCAAGGCATTTGCGTGAGTAAATTACAGCCTGCAATTGGCAAAGTTGGGATTTTAATCAGCAACTATCTGATCAGTTACTGTGTTAACAAAATTACAATTTTAACCAGACATCCGGTGCTCCTGGTTAGTACTTGATGTTCTCTGTCCTAAGGAAACATTTCTCCCATTGCAAAATAAGCATTTAAGTTTCAAACTCCGCCTGTACAGAGACATGATTGCTTTAGAAGAGGCTTTGTTGAAAAGACAAATATTCTGGGGTGCGCTGACAGACATACGCTCCCAAATCAATGGAAACTTTGCACTGCCAGACAGTCTGGAATCTGGCAGAGACGGAATATTTGTCAGAACGGGGGAGATTATCCACAAACTTGACTCCCCGTCCACCCCACTCACCTCCACCCGCAACCCCGCCCGATCCCTTATGGAAAGTTCGAATGCTAGCAGTTCATATTAATATGTGTAGACATGACATCACTACTACAATGATTAACTGATTAGCAACAGCTGCTGTAGCACTGAGTCATGTGGTTGTATAACCGGCAGGTCTATTCTGTGGGCGAAGAGTTTATAGTAATCTTCAGATTGCTGCTTGCTGCTGTACTATTGGATATTATCCATGTGCATTTCCTGTTGGAGACAAAGCACATATTGTGTAAGAGCGAGTGACGACATCTCCACAGCATGCTCACCGCACAGTAAATGAAATACAGAGTGAAGTGTCCCCGGGCCCCCAGGGGCTCAACATGTTAAAAATACCCTGACCATTCACCCATCTGCCGTCTCCCTGTGGAAAGTCAGAGTGATGTGCTTTCTATTTTTGAGGATTTATGTGCGTTTTTTTTAACTGAGATTTTTAGATGAGAAGATGCAACGTTAAGGGGGTGAAAAGATGTTGAATTTTACTAAAGCAAAACAACCGATAACACTGACCTGATCTTCATAGTGGCTGGTTAGAAATTTGATCGGACATATTTTTTTCCTGGCTTGTTGTTCAGACTATTTGGAGGAGCCATTCTGCTCAAATGTACTCCATTTGTACTGCCTCAGTAGAGACTAGAAGTCAAATTACCCCAGATCAAGTAAAGAAGAATACTTTAGGGGAACTGCTGCTATGTTTGGGCTTCTGCATGAGATTAATCTTGACAACATTTCAAATGCAGCAGCAGAGTGTTCCTCTACTCACATTAAATCTTATTTGGTCAAATACTTTATAAAGGTCATTAATCTTCACTATTTTCCTGCTTACGCCTGCATATGGCTTGAAGCAAATTATTGTGGACCAAGATAGTGATGTGTTTATTGGAAACCGTGCCTCAATTGTCAAGTTGTTTATGTTTCACCACCAGAGACTGCACACCTGCCACTTAACCTCAGAGGAAAGGTGAATCAGGCTCACTTTCCTTTACATGCCTTCCTAGATAGATGGCCATATCTCCACCGGGACCATAGCAAACCTGTTAATCTTGCAACGTAGTTTCCTCCTGCCTTTCCTTCCTTTTCTCAAATATTCTGCTTCTTGGTTTCTGTCAGTATGCATCAGCCAACTACTCCCATCCTCTCTCAGTCTTAATTTTGTCACTGATCCCTTACATTCTCCCTCCCCTCACCCGCCCCTACCCCCCACTGTCAACTTCATCACATCATACTTCCCTCACCTTCTCCAATTCACCATCTATATTTCCCCTGTCCATTCTCTTAGCCACCTTTGTATCGCCACATTCTTACACTTTTCTCCTGTTCTTTGTTGTTTTTTTTCACTCATCTTTTTATCATCAAGAATCTCACATAGCTGTGAGGTTGTGCTGAAAGAACTAAAGTAAAATGGGGGACAAAAAGAAAAGACAGAAATGAGGAGCGGGGTCAGGAATTGCCTAGAGAGCACAGAGGAGGTGGCTGAGACAGGAAAGAAAATAATAAACAGTGAGGCTACTGTGAGTGGGCAGAGAGAGAGAGAGAGAGAGATATACTGGCGCTTGTATTACTTTGCACATTGACAATTTTCCTCTCCGGAGTTTCATGTTTTGCACTGCCAACAATTTCTAAAAGAGTTATTGTGTTTTTCTGAGCATTTATTTAAGTGCTCAGGTTGTATGTTTGGGACCTTACGGCTTAGGTCCGTGTTGACACACGCAAACGCATTTTCCATATACTCACACAGATTACTCACACGTGTTCTCGAGCACAAAATGCACATGCCAGCCCTGGTGTGCAGCTGCAGTAGTTTCTCGGAGGCCTAATTATTGTGACGGTGAATGGACCCAGGGTGAGTCATAGCAGCAGAACGAATTCTCCAATAGGCACTGATTTATTTTTCATTTTTCCCTTCTTCTAAAACGCTTTAGTACGATCCCATCTTTGCTCCTGACGTTATTTCCCACTATGAGTCATAGGTGTGAATAAGGATTAAGTATGCTAAAGAAAAAGAAGATGTGTGCTTAGGGATGTTACTGGCAGCTGTTTGCTTAGATGACTGGTCGGATTGCACAATCCTCATTGGCCTGTGGGGTCTACATGTCACCTGGCTCCCTGAGCTGCTCTACATTCAGTGCTACAGCTGTCATCTCCTGGCATGTGTGGATCAAACGAAGCAAGCTAGGAAGTCCTTCTGCTTGGGAAAAAAAGACATTTGGTGCAGGAAAAGAGCTGACGTTTTTCCAGAGAACATTTTATGACACAAATAGTGGGAACAAAAATGAACATGCCCATCTGCCACTGAATGAAACCATCTGCGACTCCTTTTTGTTTCCTGGCTTGATCATTTTGATGTGCGATCTGTTTAATCTTTCAAAAGCTCAGGTTTTGCCTTTGTGGGTTTTCATGTGGGGCGACATTTGTGGCATGTCTTCTGAAACTGTACACCTCACCACACCCCGTGAGTCCTCCAGTGTCATCCTGTAAATTCTCTGTGGGAGTTTCCGTCACTCGAATCTCTATATGAATCAGCATAGACAGGTTGTAACAAGCTCCTTTCAAATTAGATGTAACCAAAACTAGCTTGGGGAAACTTTGGAGAACCGCTTCCAAATCCGCAAGAATAGTTGAGGCTAATGATTGAAAGATGGTTTTATTTTTCCATCCAACCCCAAAATGCCATATTATAGTCATTTTAAAAGAGAAAATAATGGGGGTTTTCTCGAAGTTTGATTCAATTTCATTTCATTTCATTTATTTTTTGTTCATGCCTTTAATGTCTTTTCGTTTCAATTTTACATACATATCAAATTCTCCATGAACAAATGGAACAGAAGGAAGAATAAAATTCTTGTATTCTCTGTTCCTTACTACAATCAACAAAAGTAATCACAT
>JAVQJG010144172.1:0-13345 GCA_036024015.1 Craterocephalus amniculus
CTGCTGTTTTAGTGAGATATTCTGCTGTTTTAGTGGGACATTCCGACTGTGTGCCTCACATGCCTCTGTTTCTGAGCGCAAGCCGCTGTTTTTGCGGATGTTTTGATGACATTTTATGGGCATCTCAGACTTTATCCTGTGTCCAGTGTTGGGCAGAGCTATCAAAGCTTCCAACTCTCACGCATTGGCTGTGAGACTCACGCATTTAAGAGGTTTCACACGCTTTCATGCCACACCTCCACTTTCTCACGCTGAAACACAGGCTACCAGGAGTTTATTCTTTTTGAAAATGTAGTTGAGGTTTTAAAAGTTCTTCAGTAGGCTATGGCAGACAGTGCTGGGGAGGAAGGGGATTTCCCCCCTTCAGATTCACAGTGACACAGACACTGTGACACTGCCTATAAAACATCGCCAGTAAAACAGGATTAATATCTTTGCAGCGTGCAGCGCGGTGTTTGTTTGGTTTGACTGATGGTGCGTTTTCGTTACAGACAATTGTCGGAATTTTTATCTTTCAAATGAGAAATTCAGTCAGAATCCCCATAAAGGCAGATCTCCAACTCGGAATCTGGATCAATCTCACCGACACAAAACTCATGTTATCTAACAACTGTTCAATGTTTTACTGTACGACTGTAGGCTGCGAAGTCCCGGGGGTCACCGTGTGTTTAAGTGAACTTAAACACACCATCAGGTAAACGCTCTCAGTTACCGTCAGGCTAAAATCCGAGCGGCTCGTCCACACTTCATCACGTTCTCAGTAAATCAGCGTTTTCCTGGAGGACCAACCGTCCCTTTCAGTTACAAGGGTTTACTGCGTGACTAAATGAAATGATCTGATTTGTTATGAAAAATATTCTGTAAGGTACACAAATTCTCTGGTAGCAGGATGATTATACACAGCAGCTGATTTAACAGACTAGTTACCCTCCACTGATTCTGTTTCAGATGATGTCAGAGATCCCAATGGGGTAACTCCATATGGACATCCCATGGTACTGTACGCTCTGCAGGGATGACAACCCCAAATAGATTTAATGGTGATGTTCTTCTTATAGAGTGCGACCCCTCTAGTCATCATATATGCCAAGTGATTCGATGTGAAGGTACTTCTCGTTACTAACATTTATGGTTTTAACACAAAACTAGAAAATGACAACCTTATTTCATCCTTTGAAAAAAGTTTATCTGGCTGGTTGGATAAATTTCCTAATGCCAATTTATTATTAGGAGGTAATTTTAATTGTATTTTGGATACCAACTTAGATAAAGTTCCTCCTGGTCAACCAAATAGAAGAAATACACTCAAAGCATTTATGGACAGATTCCTCTAATAGATATTTGGAGATTTAAATATCCCAACAATTGGTTATTAACATGGAGCAACAAAATGGGTTCAAAACAGTCAAGGTTAGATTTCTGGCTAGTTTCTAAGAATTTTGACAAGGACACCATAAATGTAGGCATATGGCCCACTTCGCTGACAGATCATAAAACAATATATATTAAGAAAAATCTCTCTGTCTCCGCAAAATGTATTGGCAAATCAATAATGTGGAAACATAATAATTCTTTGCTTCAAATTGATGAAGTGAAAAGAGTTATTTTAGGATTAATTTGTCACTATTGGTCCAAAGCCAGAATAGACAGACAGTTTGGAAACAACTGGAAACTTAAGATTGAAATCGGTAAATATTTAAGAAAGTTTGGAAGCCTCAGAGCAAAATCTATAAGACTTGAAAAGGAAAGGATCATATCTCGAATCACCCCGTTGTCTAACAGGCAAATGGAAACATTAGAAGAGGAAAAAAATTCTGAGCTAATTAATTTGCAGGAAAAATTAGATAATTTATATGTCCGAAAAGCAAAGAGAGCTTTTGTAAGATCCAGATCCAAATGGCTGGAAGAAAGGGAACAAAATTCACATTATTTCTTTAATTTAGAAAAGCATAATTTTTAACAATATCAGCAGGCTTAAAACAAATGTGGTTATTATTGATGATTAAAAGGTCATCTCCAATTACTGTAGCAATTTTTACCAAAATCTATACAGCTCTAACTTTTGCCAGATTTCATCTGAGACATTTTTAAAATCCCTGTCAGTCCAACCAATAAACAAAGATGAATCAGAATTATGTGTCAAAGCTATTTTAAAAGATGAGGTTAAAAATGAAATTGATCTGTTGAAAAACAATAAGTCACCAGGTACCCACGGTCTAACTTCAGAATTGTACAAAATATTTTCTAATGATTTGGCTCCTTTCCTTTATGAAGTTTTCACAGAAGCCTTGGAGAAAGAACAGCTACATGACTCAAGGTTTGACTACTCTGATTCCCAAGCCTAAAAAAGACCTTTTATTGATTGACAATTGGCGTCCTATTTGTTTACTCAACAGTGACTAAAAAATCTTTGCTTTGATTTTAACTAGAAGAATTAGGATGGTACTGGACTCAATAATTGATAAAACGCAATATGGTTTCATGGCAAAAAGACACAACAAATAATCTAAGTTCTGGATATCTTGGATTATTCAGACCTAATTGACAGTAATGGGTTCATTTTATTTAGACTTTTACAAAGCCTTTGATACGGTAGAACACAAGTTTATTTTTCAATCCCTAGACCAATTTGGCTTTGGTAAGTATTTCTCTGCAGCAGTAAAAACTCTATATAAAATAGTAATAGCTGTATTAAACAGATGGGTGGTACATCCCCAAGATTTAACTTACACCGCGGTATTAGACAAGGCTGCCCCACCTCCCCTTACCTCTTCTTGTTGGTCACTCAACTTTTGTCAGTCCACATCAAATCAAGCAATGCAAAGGCATCTCTTTTGTTGGTAGAGATTTAATCATTACACAATAAGTGGACGACACCACATTGTTTTTGAAAAATGAAGACCAAATTTCAGTTGCCATAGATGCAGTCAACATGTTTTCCAAAGCTTCCGGGCTACATCTGAATATTAACAAATGTGAACTCATGGCTATCAAATATTGCTCCTTGTCTGACCTTTGTAATATCCCCGTTAAACAAGAGGTTTCTTATTTAGGAATATTAATTACTAAGAATGAACAAACAAGAATGAATCTAAACTACATGCCAATATCAGACAGAATTAACAAGAAAGTTAATCAATGGCCTCTAAGAGATCTTTCTCTTAGAGGCAGGGTGTTGTTAACTAAAGCAGAAGGAATCTCTCGTCTCACTTATATAGCATTTGCTCCACACCTTGATGATAAGCTCCTAAAAGAGATAGACAAACTGCTCTTTAAATTCATATGGAAAAATAAGACACATTACATAAAAAAGACTGTTCTTATGAACTCATATGAAAATGGTGGTCTTAATGTTTTAGATTGCCATGCTTTCAATTTTGCATTTAAAATAAATTGGCTAAAACAATTGATCAGGAACCCTACTTCCATTTGGAATACTATACCTATTCATGGTGTATCTAAATTGGGAGGTATCCACTTTTTTCTTGTTTGTAATTTTAATATTATAATATAATATTTAAATTCTCTATTAAAATGTCAGCTTTTCACCGCTAGGCTTTTTTGTCTTAGACTCTTATTTACAAACACATTTTCAGTCCACATAATATGGAATAACAAGGGCATTCTGTATAAAAGAAAATCCTTCTTTCTACAAGACTGGTTTGAAAATAATATTGTTCTGGTTGATCAGCTCTTTAACTTAGATGGTCTATTCTCATTAGAATAAAATATAGCAGTCACTCCAGGAGATTACACCAAAGTGTTTGGTGTGACACCCTCTGGAGTTTGCATGCTATTTAGATGTCAACCAAGAGTTGAAACTCGGCACCTGTCCTTGTTTTCTCCATTACACACTACTACTGGTAAAACGTTTCTCTGGGAATTCTAAGAACAACAATAGATCTATCAGATCCTCATTTCTGACAAACATGACCACATTACCAAATGCAATTTCCTTTTGGAACTGTTTATGGATGACATATCATGGAAAGGAACCTGGCGGCTACCAAGTCAATACCTAATTACTAACAAAGTAAAATAAATTTCTTTTAAACTTATTCATAGAATCTATCCAGCCAAAAAACATGTCAAAGAGAAATTTAAATTAGACATTGATGTGAACTGAGGTTTTTGTAAGATGCTTCCAGAATCTGTTGTACATTTGTTTTGGTATTGCCTTATTGTTCAGTCCTTCTGGCGGAATCTGTGAATTTTTGTTGAAGAAAATGTTGTTGACTGTTTTGTACTTTTTTGAAAAGACATATTATTTGGAATTCAAAATGTCCAAAAACATATGAATGCTATGCACAGATATATTATCAACCTTATTTTATTATGGGAAAAGTTTCATATCCACAAATGCAAGTATACAAGAAGCAAGAAGGCAACCATCTTTCTTGCATTTATTCAGGATTTTAGGCAGTACATTTATTCATTTAAAGACTTTAAGAATCCAAAAGCTATTTAAAAACTTTTTCAGCCTTTGACAAGATGAACTGTTTTAATCAGGACTTTCCCCCCTAACTACTTCCACCCCCTAGCGTTTTATGTATTAAAAAAAAAGTATGAGTTTGCATTGTTGAATGTAATTGTACTGCTCTTGTGTCAATGACATATTTCCATTGTCTTGAATATTTTGTGAAGTTCTTCTTTCAATAAAGTTTTTGAAAAAAAAACAAGGAGAGAAAAAAAAGTAACGTTAGCTTACATTTTGAGACATGTCCAAAATGTTTTTACATGGAAGGTAATGCGACCGAAATGCCTCACAACATTTCGGCCCAGAGCTGAAGGACTGTAACTATAGTCGTTGTGGTTGATTCTGTGAAAATATGCCGAATTGTAATATTGTGGGTTATTGTTCAGATTATTTAGATAAGATAACAGCTGCTAATGTCAGCTGTCTCTTGTTGTCATAGCAACAGTAAACATCTTCCAATTCGCCAAATGCGTAAAGGGCAATTCCACTGAACTTTTGAGACTTAACCCGTTTTAAACATGGTACTATTAAAAAACTACAAAACTTATCCAATCCAAATCTGGACTAAAATGTTGTAATCGTGATGTAGATTAATAAAAACACAGTTTGTGATTTGTGAAACCTTTATTCTATTTGTGAAATTGCAAATTAGGCTCATTTCTGTTTATTTTCCTGCACCTAGACCACATCAACCTGGTCCTATTGGAAAACCACAGCACTTACACTCTTCAAATATTGACTGGAATTATCTACACATAACACAGATTCATAAAAACATTTGTGAAACCTTAATTCTATTTGTGAAATTGCAAATCAGCCTATTTTTCTATTTAGATTATTTGTCAGGATATTTTGCTGATTTTCACAGTAAGACTAAAAATTGAAAGGTAGCATGAGGGTCCTCCCTGTTGGTCTCTTCCCACTCCGAGTCATGACATACCTTATGTTGTGGTTTGACACTGTAATGAATACTGATTGGTTAGTCTGTGATACTAGTTCCCATATATGTGACTACCTTTAAACTGCAGGTAAAAGTCCCATAAAACTGAATTTTTCCAGATCTGATGACAGTTTCCATCACTGATCCTGATGCTTTGTTGCTGATTTGTGGCAATAAATCAACGGAGATGCCAAAAAGGACTTACATGGAAAATGATCAGACTCTGCAGCTCATCTAACAACGGCCCATAAAGACTCAGTACATGAATCAGTAGACTGTAAACTTATATGTTGAATCATTGAAAAAACTCTGTCTTGTGGAGTTTATGGGCCGGTGCCCACCGCTGAGCCGACCGACCCGACGGAGACGACACACGGGTATAAACCGAACCGACTGTTACCCAGCTAAGAGAGCAGCACATGCACGCCTCAGCCAGGGATAAGTAGCTCCTGTAGCCGGCTATCCAACACAAAAGGCCCACGTCTGTGCAACTGAGAAAAATGATCTAATTTTGGGCAAAAATTCAGAATTAGTTAAAAATTTCCTGCCGGAAAGCAAACTCTGCCAACATGATGGATGCATCTTCTATCAAGTCTTCAGTCTTCTTCCTCACTGGAGGACATTAATGTGATCTTCAGTCTCCCTTTATTCCTCCACTGACACCATGAACAACCTGATTTTTCTGAGCTGCCAAAACTCCTCCAGCCTCCCTGAATTCTCTCCCGTGGCTGTGCCTTTCCCATTTAGCTCCAGCGACCACCAGCAACGCGCCCCAGTCTGAAATCACAGCTAGTTGAACCTTTTAACACCCAAAGTTTTAATCAGTTAAAAACTCAAAGCCCCAAAAATGAAACCTTTCATATTTTCTGCCTTTTCCAAATGTTTGTTTGTGATTAGAAGAGTTACACGCTTGCACAAACACATCCCAGAAAGCAGACTGCGGTGGATTTGCTGCATTTACGTGCATCTGTGTAAAGCTGCAGAAACACTGAAAAGCAGCTTTTCAGAGCCGTTTCCATGATGTCGCGTCTCAGCTGGTGCTTTCTATGTGCAGCCTGTGAGCGACACCACAGGCCTGTAGACAGAGAAACTGACAGATAGATTGTTTTTTGGACGCCGTCCCAGGCCTTCGTGTGTGTTTGTGTGTGTGCTTTTAGCAGCTACTGAGCCAGCTTGCTGAAAGCTGTGAAGCCAATCTGTAAAAATTGATCCGTGTTATCTCCACTGAGAATAGAAAACTTCAGCAGTGATATGTTTAACAAGCTTCCTGGTGCCTCGTTACAGCGCCGTATGTAGATAAGCAGCAAACAGCCCTACGTTAGAAAGATGTCCGTGAATAAACAAGTTTCTCATCCTGTCAGAGGTCCTGATGTCCAGTTTGTGTGTAATAAATGGAAGGTGGGAGATCAGTGGGTTTAAAGCTTGAATGACCAAAAAATCCCGGAGGAGAGTGTGTGGGTGGTGCAGAGATAAAAATCTTGTCGACCTCTGCAGAAATGAGGAGTTATAGTCCCAGTGGTGACACAGTTTGCTTGTTTGCATGTTCCAATGAAGACATCTAACCTGTCAGAGTGGGTGAGTGCTTAGCTCCGGATTTACTCACAGCATCCTGGCTGTGTTGAGTCATGTACCGACGAAGAAAGCAGAGCCCCATCATGTGTCCGAGCTGGAAGAATGGCTCTGACTGAGCCTCCATGCAGCCGTGAGAACCCCCCACGCTGTTTTATGTGAGTGGGTTATGCCTTTAATTCAGGGTTTTCATCTTTTTTTTCTCATGGATACTCCGTAAATAAAAATTCTGTTCATTGGGCCACAAAAAGATTTACCTTTTTTCCCTGGCTGGCTGCAAAAAGTGCTTCACCAGGGGCAGCAGTTCCCCCCTCCTCCACTAGGAGCAGCGGTTCCCTCCTCCTCCACTAGGGGCTGGCTGAGCCAATCCCCAGAGACTTTCATGGTAAAAAGAGCAACTTTCCAGCAGAATGAAACATGTTTACAGCCTGGTACAAAAACCATTTTAGCTTTAAAAGCTCAGCTTTGCCTTCATGACACCTGTGAGGGGGGGGACATTCTGACTCAGTCCTTTAGATGTTATTTACTCCTAAAATTACTCATAATTAGGGGCGTCTCCTTTCCTCCCACTGAGCTTCTTTCAGCTCATCAGGAACCTGCGGCTCACCTGGTTTTATGGTTCATCCATTCATTTCACAAATAGATTTGACTACCTCTGAAGAAGAAGCCTCATAACAAAACCTCATCATGCCTGAACCCCTGCGTCGGTGCACTGCCTTCTGTGAGAGGACAGTCCCCTCAGAGACAAACACCTGCTGTGTGACTTGAACATGTTGGTAGAGGAGGCTCACATGCACGCACAAAGAGTGAGATCCTCTGCAGCCCTCCGGTGGAGCCAGGCTGTCCTGGGCTGTTCATGGCGCCGTGCACCTTCTCTGTTGCTTTACATAAAGGCTTGTGCCGAGCTTTCCTTTCACTGACATTCAGGAAAAAAGGAGCAGACTGGCTGTCTGCACAAGTGTTCGTCATTCCTCCGTGGAGCTAATGGGCGAGCAGAGGAGGTCAAACGCAGTAGAAGTCAACCGAAGCACTGCAGACGGAGAAGCAGGACTAACACATCACAGCGTCTCCTCCTCTGCTTCTGCTGTCCTTTTCCTCCGCTGCGGCCCAGAAAGCACGTCTGCCATTGTGTGAGGGGATGTTTGCCACCCCCTCCCAGGGGAAGCCAGCGGAGGGCAGGTATCAATAATTCACAGGTGAGATGAACACAAGTGGCGCCCCTTTCATCCCTGCATCACACCGCTGTAATGGACACAGCCGTAATTCGCCCTAAAGAGGTGATTATTTCCAACGCTGCACCAAGTCCTGATGCCTTCATGCAAAGCTTACATAGACAGGAGTGGCATTTTGGCTAAGATCAAGTCCAGAGGAGCAGGGGCTGCACAGAGCTGCTCCCACCCGCTCGGCAGCCAGATGAAAGAGATAAATAACATCAGTGGCAGAGCAGATATCACTGTGAAGTGAGAATCGCAGCGACGAGCCTGCTCCAAAGGAAAGCCCTGCTCTTTCCCTCGCAGTAAACGCAGGCACTGCCTTCTTTCTAAGCTTCCATGCAATCACAAAGGCACTTGAAAGCCTTGTTTTGATGTTTAATTCAGACATATTTTGCCTTTGATGTGTTTGATAAATTCTACATTGTGAGAGGAAACCGTCACAATCCAAATAATGTTTTTTTTTTTTAAAAAGGGCAAGAAGATTGCGACGTAAGTGCAGCTGCTTTGAAGATAAGAGTTGGTCAGCAATGCAGGCCGAGATCCTCCTGCAGCAGCTGGACCGCTCTCTACAAACACACACTAACTCACCAATGCAGGAGAGCAATCGGAAAAATTCCATGTGCAAATGGTTTGAATAATCACAGATCAGATTCCAAGCAGGACCTAGAGATTCTGAAAATCACTGAGGGTCTACTGACAGGACCCCTCTCTACTTCATTAACAGGGTAAATAAAACCGGCTCGTCGACACAAGGGCTGAGATGCTATCAGTGAGATTACTCAGCCATGAGACCGCGGGAAGAGAGATCGTTGCCGGCTACGGTGATTTCGCCAAATAATTAGTCTCAGCTAAGGCCTTCTGTACACAAAGATCACTGCCTTAGTGCAAACACGGCTCGCTCAGCTCAGCGTTTCAGCAGCCAGACACCGGTAAGCTGGGCGGAAAACGTGTGAAAACAGCACTGCAGGGAATGTGTTTCATATTGTGTTTTTCTGCCATGGTAAGCTCACAGATTAAGTGTAGTGTGTCTGTGTTGCTATTTCCAACTCACGCCGGTCATCGTCGACCTACCTGCAGGTGATGTTTCTAATCGTAATTGTATCAGAACATCAGTGCTGGTAACACTGCCGGAGGCGAGAGGCTGTGATGTGGCGAGTGATGGGAGAAAAGAAGGGAGGTCACCACATCCTTTGAGCCGGGGACGAGGGCTGGGACCTAACTTCTGCTGCTGATCTATGCTCTTGACTGTGTTTAAAAGCCTGAAGTGTAGCGGGGGGATGGGGCCGTAAGAGAGAAATTGAAAGGCTGTTCTTCTTAGATTCCCCACAGCGTGCTGTGCTGTGGAGAAACGGCCTTGTCAGCAGCATAAATCAAGCCCAGCTGTGCAACGTTGAGCCTGGACACCAAAACCTGCAGAGCACGATGCAACTGCAGCACAAACATCTCGCATGTCTGCTTAATGTTGCACTACAACTCAAACACACATTCACACCCTCTGCTTCCTAGCGAAACTGTCACCATCTAAGAAAAGAGTCTGCTGCATTCCAAGAGTTGCTCTTCTTCTTGGTTTTAATGCTGTTCGCTGCAGTGTTACACCAGAAAGCAGCATATCTGTTCTGACAGCTTTCTGTGGCTGAATACTGCTGCTGTCATCAGAGTCCACTCACAGTAACAAGAGGTCATCATGAAATGAGCATCAGTACAAGGACAGAAAAGGATTTACTTTAACCTGCTTTGAAATGCAAAGCTGTGCCCAAATAAGCTACTTCAAGTCAGTAAAAGCAAATTATCAGGAGCAAACACAACAAGAGTTAAACACGTGCTTATTTTAACCAGAAAAGTTGCAGTGGCCATCATGGCTGGCGCTGGGGCTGCTGCTAATCCGCTCTAATGAGGATGAGAAGGTGGTAAAAAGCTAAATATCTTCAATAAATCATTCATAAAATGCACGTTGTTTAATATTCCTGGTCCCAGTCCAGTGGTTATTCTGCTTTGTGAACAGCAGGGGGCGGACTGCCGCCTTAAAGGGGCTTCTCTGCTGCCTGTTGGGTGCATCCTCAGCTCTGTGGTGGGCCTGCTGGGATTTCTGCTCGGGCCCGGTTGCATTTGCATGTTCACTGATCTGCTCATGTTCCACAAACGAACCACATAAATGTAGGGTGAGCTTAACCTGGGACAACTCGTTATTTCATGGTTTTCTTTGTGCTGCGCAAGTTTTTGTGATTCAGCGTTAGTTTTTCCAGCTTGTTGGTCTTTTTGTAGGTGCTCCTGATGATTGCCAGCTTTGTGTCTGGTTGCTTCCTGGGGCTGCAGCTGCTTGTCTGCTGTCTCCTGCTTAGATCCAACAGCTGATGCTGGTTCCATCTGTGTATCCATATCTCCTTTTCCTTCTCTTTTTCTCTCTGTTCTCTCTTCTTTCTTTTGTTCCCATCCCGCTTGTCAGGTCCAACATTCAAGTGTAAATTCAGCCACAGACCAATCTGATCATACTGAATAAGACTCACTAGGACGGGCCTTATAGCTGCAAAGCTTCTATAACGAAGCTAATTTGTTCAGCACTAAGCTAATCACTGAGGATCTTTATTGTTTATTTTCAGCTCCAGTGTGAAAATCTGGATGGACTGAATTGATGTGTTGTCCCTGAATACACTAACTGGAAACTACGTGACATGTTTCCCTACATTAGCTTAAAGCTAAGCTATATTAGCGCTGCTACATGCTAGCATCAGGTTACATCAGTACAGGGATTAAATCTCTTCTAGAGACGTGCAGACAGCCATGTTTTTAAAAGATGAACAATTCAGAAACTATTTATATTTTACATCAAACTGGTGCAGTGACACTGGTGATCTGTGTGTGTGTGTGTGTGTGTGTGTGTGTGTGTGTGTGTGTGTGTGTGTGTGTGTGAAAAGGCCTCTCTCTCCTCCTCCAGTCAGTCGTCTGGTTACAGTCCACCTGGGTTCATAACATCAAACCCGCTTCCTGTGTCAGCGTTTCCAGCGGTTGGAAATAAACAGTCTGTACATTTCAATTGAAATGCAGCCACTAAGCATATTTCTTACGTCATCATGTCACACTTGAAATTTGTTTTGTGCCTCCATCCTCACCCTGTTTGTTCACTTACAAACCACGAACATTAACAACAGAGCTGCTTCCATTCACAGAATATTCAGTTTCTCTGGTCAAACAAGGGGAAGCAAGTCTGAACTAGTGAGACAGTAAGCAGCTCTCCACTGCAGCTACTCTACAGATTCTGCCTTTGTATCGGCAAGCTTATAGAGTAACATGTCTTTTCCTCTTAAAAACAAAAAAGATGTGATGTGGTCTGATAAAGTAGGAAAATCTATAAATCCTCCCAACCAGCATCACTGTTCAGATTTCCTGTCCAGTTTTCTCAGAAATGCAGAAAAAAGCTTCAGATGATTAATTTAATGGACTATTGGGGCAACACGACTCTGTAAGTCTGAGTTCTGCCAAACGGTGACATTGCACAGGTGGAAGATGATACTCGGAGCGCAGAAGATAAAATAACTGACTCAAGCAGCATCGAAATGTGTGAGAGTAAAGAAAACTGCATTTTCTACAGTCTCCCTGAGTGTAAGGAGCTAATGTGCTAAATAGGAAAGTGGGTTACAGGTTGGAGCACAACTTCCTCTAACGGTATTTAAAGTTCCATTACAGTAGAGCCCACGAGTGTCGGAACTAGAGGGAAGCACTGCACCCAGCAGATAATTATCATCAATCTTGCAGAAAATGCCTGCCCGGCAGGTATCTTTGGAAGTGTCAGTCAAGACTCCACAACAAAATCACAAGTGCTGTGTGGCCATTGTTGCATGGAGCTCCTGCTTTTAAAGCAGAGCAGACCATTAAGGATGACTGACGGAAAAGACAAAGCACTTTTTCTCCAAATCTCCACAAAGGCTGTGCAGCTGGAGGAGGTTAACAGCGGGTTCTGCTTCCGGTTCATTGTGTTCAGACGCGTGTCAGCAGGGCAAGAGTTAACACTGAAGCCTCTGGAAAATAATTGCTTTAAGAACACGCGACAAGAGGACAGGCTCAGCAGAAATATTGATATCCTGCTTTGAAATTCACACTGGCATCACTTCAAGTAAATACATTCAGAATTATCATCAGTTCATTTCTTGATGCTTTCATTTTACACTACTGCATCCAGGTATGATGAGAACGTTCTCATTGTAATTTTCAGTGCTAATTTCATTTCTTTTTTAAGTGTTCTGTGTATAAAGCCACATTCATCACACTGATTTCATCCATTCATTCATTTTTCTTATGAAAATCATGATTTTTTCGCCCCTTTTAGTATCACAAACACTCTCCGTGTGCTTTTGTAGTTAACAGCAGGCTCATCCCTGCTCCTGTCTCACACATGGAGACCACACACACCCAGAGCACAACTGAACGCAGCAGCTTGTTGCAGAATTACATTTCTCATTCTAGTCATTTAGCAGCTGCTTTTATCCACAGCAGCTTAGCTCATTACGCTGCCTTGTTTCTACCAAAGAATACCAAACAACAGCTTTATTTCAGCGCCTCAACCGGCAAACGGTGACTGGCAGGAAGACGGCAGTCACCTAAACCGCTTAAACGTTTATAGCAGCCAAATGCAGGTTAAAATAACTAAACCTTTAACTTGCCAGACCATATCTGCAAGATGTTTATGCTTATGTCCTCTGAATTAAGTCTTTCCACTCTGGTTCTGGTTAAACTGGTGCAAACTGGTGGGCCAGTTCGCCAGAAAGCACCAAAGTTCTGAGCATCCAGAACCGAACAAAACCCAGAACCAGAACTGTGTCTGTCTGAAAGCACAAACAGAGGGATAGTTTAGTGAGCTGTGACTTCAGCTGGGGTAAGATAAACACCACAGCAGCAGCTAACACCCAGCCATCATCAGCTACACCACTAACAGTGTAACGCCATGCATACGAAGAGGCCTGCTGCAAGAGAGCGTGGATTCAGTCACATTGCATATCACTAAAAATATATTATAAAACCCAGTGGAAAAGCCCCACTTCATTCACAAGTAGATTTCTTCCTGCTCATACAGTATATCATTATATATCAACTTTCTGGACCATATCTCCAAGCTGTTTAGGCTTGCATCAATGCAGTCTCTTTCCACTTTGC
>JAVQJG010144207.1:0-10429 GCA_036024015.1 Craterocephalus amniculus
GTGTGTGTGTGTGTGTGTGTGTGTGTGTGTGTGTGTGTGTGTGTGTGTGTGTGTGTGTGTGTGTGTGTGTGTGTGTGTGTGTGTGTGTGTGTGTGTGTGTGTGTGTGTGTGTTGTTGGAGTTGGGGCTGTAGCGTGATGTAGTGATGAAGATGTGTGTGTCTTCCTCAGCTTCTCTGGCAGGAATGAGACTCCAGCAGGGAGACGTGGCCGTAAGTCCTGCCGTTTATTCTGCTAGTTTCTGTCGCCACGCCACGCCGCCATCAGCGAGTGTGTGTTACACTGCGAGTGTGTGTTACACTGCGAGTGTGTGTGTTACACTGCGAGTGTGTGTTCCAGTGTTACAGTGCAGGTGTCTGGTTGTGCCTGCAGGTGAGCCTGGGGACCAGCGATACCGTGTTTCTGTGGATCCAGGAGCCTCGGCCGGCTCTCGAGGGCCACATCTTCTGCAACCCGGTGGACCTGCAGGCCTACATGGCTCTGCTGTGGTACGAACACACTCATACTGGTTTCCAGTTCTCAGCTGAAGATGTTCAAAGATCGACCTGTGACAGGAAATAAGTTTTATTTACTACAACTACTGTCACTAAGCTTTTATCCAAAGCGACTTACATTTGAAAGGACAACACAAGAATGAACAGGCGGACCGCTGGAATCCGATGTTATGTCAAGTGCTAAGTAACTTTTTTGTTGTTTCTTTTTCCCGTTATGTGCAACAAGTCCCTTGTAGAAATAAAAACATGCAATTCACTATTAGAGAACCATCATATAGTAAGAGCATCAGGCAGTTAGTGCTGCTTAAACTTTAAAAAGTCTAGAGAGGAATCCCTCATGCTTGGATGGAGACTGGTTTCCATAGTTCATGTTTTCAGGTTCCTAAAATACCAAAATCCTGAAATCAGTTCAGTTTTATCACAGTGGCGCTGAACAGCTGAACATCCCATGCACTGATGTTTGGCATTGTTAGGCCACACAGACCACACAGACCAAACCGCGGAGTCCACAATAATACAATATGATCTGATCCTGGTCCTGGTCTTGATCCTGGTCCTGTTCCCATCTCTATAGCTTCAAGAACGGATCCCTGACCAGAGAGCGGATCAGGAACGAGTGTGCTGCAGGGTCATGGGACGGTTTTTCCGCCGCTCTGAAGGACACGCCACTGGGAAACGGAGGAAACATCGGTGAAGCTTCCTTCTCTGCTTTACTTCCTTCCCTCCTTGTTGCCTTCCCTCCATCCTCCCCTCCTCTGATTAGTGGATTGTCTTTCTAGGTTTTTACTTTGACGCCATGGAGATCACCCCTCCCGCGTTGGGAGTCCATCGCTTTGACTCAGACGACCATGAGGTCAGTTTGTTTTAACCCGTACGCACAACTGAGGACACTCTGGTTATTTTTTGTCAACTTTTTTTAAATCTGGTGATCAGTTTGTGGCATAAATGTTAATTTTTTTTTGTAACTCTTGGATTGAATCGAACTTCTCTTGTCTTTTTCTCTCCAGTGTCTTTTAGAATTTGGCATCCTCTTGTGGTCCTCCTGTTACAAGTTTTCATATAGTTATATATTTTTGAATGAACCACTTAAACAACTTCCATCCTGATCGAAGTTTACCAAAATTTCAATCATTTGTCAAGATTTAATAATTTAAATGCCAGTTGGAATACAGAAGTATGCCTCAGTCATACTCAGTCAGAAACTCACAAAAAATCTTTATTATTTTCCATATAATAAATATTAGAAAGATTAGTATATGATGGTGATTACAAACTTGAATTTGTCAAATATAAGCAATAATATTTATTTGGATTTTTTAAGTGATACCAATACAACCTCTAGTAATCCTTGTGGACAAAAAAACCCCCACAGTTTTTAATTGACCAATAATTAGAGTTTGAAAACATTTTTTTTGTCAACATGTCATTTGGAAGACAAATAGTCTCATTATTTTTTCAGAGTTCCATCAGATTCAACTGTTTTGCCATTTTAGACAAGTGCAGAGAATCTGGTAATTTTCAGTTATATTATGAAGCTCTAAGGATGGTTTGTATCTGATACTACATAAAAAATACAAATGAAATCAAATAAATTTTCTTTATGATCTTTGACCCATCCAAATGTCCGATTAACACCAAAGACCCATCATTTAATATTTACTATTTGAAACAAATCTGTCTTTGTGTCATTTTTTTAATTGAATGTGGCAGTATTTTGGATATTCAAACTGGCATTTCAAGGGTTAAAATACTGAACGTGAATGATTGTTTGGTATGTTTGAGCAGGACAGAAATTGTTTCAGTGATTAATGAAAAAAAATCAGAAAAAATCCGAATATATATGATGATTTTATTGCAGATTTTGTGCAGGGACACTTCTGTCCATGAAGACCACCAGAGGATGCAGAGTTGGGGGAGAACAACCAGACTGTGAGGGTCACATCCTACCTGTCTCATATGTTTAACTTGTCTCACCTGTTTGGGTCCTGCAGGTGTCCTCGTGGAGTCCTCAGGTGGAGATCCGGGCTCTGGTGGAGGGTCAGTTTCTGTCCAGGAGGCTCCATGCTGAGAGGCTGGGATACTCCATCAGTAAGACCACCTTGTGTCTGGTTCTGAGTCTGAATCAGGATAAAGAGCATCTATGTTATCAAACAACACATTAACAAACCACAAAGCTTTAAAAGTAAAATAAAACCGAACAGCAGCCATGAGTTAAAGCTACACCTGGTGTCTTTCATCCTGTTTTTAGTGGCAGGAACCAGAGTTTTGGCTACAGGAGGAGCTTCGTCTAATCAGGAGATCCTGCAGGTCAGTTCTGTATCTATTGGCTAAAAATATTTTAATGTTTAATGTGAGCAAACAAACTTCAAACAGGGACTTAGAACAGTCCAAAGTCATCAGGAAAACAGGCTCTAACAAGTCTTTGGACATATTTTTCAGTCTGATCGTTCACTGCCAAAGAAGGCAAAAGACGTGTTTTGTGGTTTTTAACGGAGGTAACGGGATATTCTTGTGAAATAAAGTAGAGGTACTGCTGGGAAAATGAGAATATCCTGAAAAAGTGCTGCATTTCTGTAACTTAAATCCAAAGTTTAAATGTGCATATATAGACAAATACGATGCAAATCAATATATTTCAGCTTTTATTTGTTTAGATTTTGCTGATCAGGATATGCAGCTTCAGAAAACCTCAAATAAAAAAACTCCAGAAAATTATAATATTTCTTGAAATCAATAAAAAATGGATTATAAATGCAAAAATGTCAGGCCTCTGAAAATGAAACATTACATGTGTACTTAGTGCAAAAAATATATTGGTTTCATCTTTTATGTTGAATGGCCTGAATAAAACAACTGTCCCAGCATATTCTTATTTTCCGAGTTGTACCTGTTTGTGTTGCAGCACTTTGGTAAAAGAGTGAGTCATGATGATGAATGAAAGACACAGTTTTAATGCTGGCAGCCAATGAGTTAAAAGTCACATGACCTCCCAGGTCAGCTGACATTAGAGGCTCAGTGGGGTCTACAGGAGGAAAAAAGGGTCATAAATTGAGGCCAGAACCAGAGCAGATGGAGATATTTCCCGTCTTCAGCAGGACTTCAACCCTATAAAGGCAAACATATATGAGATACAAGCCGTTTCTCAGACATTTTGCATCGCTTTTTGATCAAATCTTTGCTCAAAACCCTGTTGTAGACAATATCTTCTTTCTCTGCTCCCTAATGGACACCAGGAAGCATAAGATACACTATAATAATTTTTACATATCATATGGTAAAAAATGATAAATATGCAGAGAATAGTTATGTTATTTTTTTCCCTTCACTTTGTTAAAGGGCCAAAAGAAAGACTTCAGATTTTTTTTTAAACGAGCTTCACTCCCTATTCTTCCTTGGGTTGGAATTTAAAGGGTTAAGCTGCTTTCAAACACTGAAAATTAGCTGGAATGAAAGGATTAAAGGAAAAAAAAAGGAGAAGATGTAAATGGTAAAGAAAAGAAAAAAGGATAGATGGATGGAGGGAAGTAAAATCAGAAATGAATCAGGAAACTGAAAGATCACATGATCCGGTTTGATTCTCGTGTCTGATCCGTCTGCAGGTTCTGTCCGATGTGTTCAACGCTCCGGTTTACACCATCGATCTGTCCAACTCCGCCTGTCTGGGATCAGCCTATAGAGCTCTGCACGGTAACTCCGACCGTCTCCGTGCTTTAACTCAACATCTGCTTCATCTGTTCCACAGAGCCAGTATACCAGGGCTGAGACTAAATGCTTTCCTCGTGATTGGATGCTCTTACGATTTTATAAAAATTTAATTTAATTTAATTTTGACTCCTGTAATTGTGAGATATTGACTATTTTTGTTGCTTTTTAAACCCCAAACCAGTGGAAAAATTTAATAAGGACCTATATTTCCCGAAAAACAAACAAACTGCACATGTGAGTCAGTTTTTCAAATCCAATCAGCAGGAAAATATCGGAACCAGCTGAAAATGAAGCATTTAAATCTGGAATACACAACACATCAGCCAGACCATCATTCTGCTGATGCCCAGCAGTTTTGTTTCTTTTTAAAAAATTTGACGTAAATCATTTTTTTTAAATACAAAATAATCGATTTAAAAATTGTAATAAAGATTTAACATGAATAAATATTCATGTTTAATTTTTATCTTCTTCATTTCGCAGCGTCTGTAGTTTAAATTGAGGAAGTGTTGAAGTGACAGTCGGGTTTGTTTTCGGCTTTAGACACAATTTTTGTCATGACTCACCAGGAAGAGTTCGCCAGGATCCTTGAAGGACTTTCCAAAGCTGTCTTTGGATGTTTCTGCCTTTTTGTTCCGTCCTCTGTCTACATGATCCCACACTGCTTCAGTAAAGTCGAGGTCCGAGTTTTTTTTAAGCAGACTTTTCTTCTTTTGTCACAAACCTGTCCAGTTTCAATCTCGCAGCTAAAATGCTGTTTGTTTTTTTTCTGTCAGACTTGTTTTTGCTGGTTTTTACAGATGAAACTAATGAAATGGGAACAAATGATATTTTGGTGACAGGCTGACAAACGGGCCTAATGATCTAGTTTAAAATGGGCTCCATGTTGTCTGTTACCTCTCCTTCATCTTTGAGTTCGGAGCCTATTTTATAGTTTGATGATGAATAGGTCAGAGCTGAGTGGCTAGAGATGGTCGGATAAAAGAAAATAAGAGGAAAAGCAGAAAATTGTCCAAAGAATAACTTCGCCTTCAGAAAGCTGGAAAACTTTTACTTAAAGATTACAACAAAGTGAAACATAAAGCCATGATTGGCTGATTTTAGCTTCAGATGAGCAGCTTTCAGACACTTTAGATGTAAAAACAGCTTCATCTTTGTGTCTGTGGACACAGCCAATCTGTTTCTGTTCCCATCAGGTGAAAGAAAACCACAGTTTTATGCACCAGAGATGCATTTTCACATCTTTCTGGTGTTAAACATCCCGCAGTGAAAGCTCACTAACGAGGCCGCTGCTGTCACTCTTTAACTCATCTGCTGAGATCAGTAAATGGGTCTCAGGTTGCTTATCGCAGGTGTGAAACACTCCTGGATGTGTTGGCAGAGCAGCTCTTCTGTGTGTGTCTGTGTGTAGATGTGCGGTTGTGTTGCGTGTCCTCTAAAGGGAGAAGGTGACGCTGGTCAGCGCGCTGCTTGGTATCAAATTACCCCGAGTGCATGATGGGAAGGCAGAGACGCTGTACATCAGTGTCATGACTCTGCTTCACCGAGGTCGCGGCACAAAGTTGTCGGAGACGACTCTGTGTCCATGTCGACCTTTTTATTTATGGCGCAGAGCTCAAGAGCTTCCTCAGCAGCGTCCTGACCTTCTGTTCATGTACAGTGTGCGTTTTGTGTGTGTGTGTGTTTATAATCGGTGACCACACTCTACTGGAGCTCTGATTGGTTATCGAGCTGAACAGAGACAAATTCCTTATCATGCAGTAACTTCATGTTCTTGTTTTGCTTGAGAAAAAATGCGTTCAATAAAAAAAAATGATGATAATAATAATAATAATAACTATAACTGATACTATGCAATGTTGCACTACAAAGTCTTCATTCAGGCTTGTTTATGTTCCCTTTTTTCAACATACATTATAGATGTCTGTCATAATTTTAGTTATTAGCCTGTCCATCCACCAGAGGGCAGTGCAGAGTTTAGAGTTTGTCAGTTTCAGATAATAGCAGACATGGTAAAGATGGAGGAGATGACGATAATTTTCTTTCTCAGGAACCGTAGGATGGGAAAGATCGATCCAAATATCAACAGTATCGATACCAGGGCTGGTATTTGTGTCATTTGATACCAAAATAATGAGATTGATATTTTTCTTGCAGTTTCTCTTCTTTATTTTCCTGTGAATGGGATTCAACCAATATGTCATGTTTCTTTAGCTAATTTACACCGTTCAGTTTATTTTTCTCAAACAACTGAACGTGATAAAAGGGGGAAAGAAGTCATTTTATTATTTTGTTCCATTTTTGATGTTATTTTCTATTCACATTTCTCAGTTCTGCCTTTATTTTGTAATAAAGTTTTGATCTGTGTTTTTATCATAATCATGATGAATAATTAAAGGCAAAATCATTAAATTACTAAAATTTGAGCAAAAAATCAGTATCAGCACGGCATCAGCAGTACTTTCCCATGATTTGCTTGGTATTGTATCGATGCCAGAGTTTGCGTTATCGCCCAGCCCTAGTAGAAGGTGATTGTCTCTGCATTCATTTTAAACACCTTTTCTTTGTTTACTTCCCTGGTTGCAGGTCAGCTATCCAGTCATTGGTCCTAACATCCATCATATTCTTCACTCGAGTAGCCTCGTTAACCTGCTCCCCTCTAAAATCGCACCACCTTCCCTCGTTTATCTTCACTTTCCTGCTGCAGACGACTGGAAATATTTGCAGCAGAAACTCTCTTATTAAAACAAAGTCTAGGAATGTGTTTCTTGAATTGTCTTAATCGATCATTGGGAGAATTAATGATTGATTTTTTATAAATCATTCGTATTTTTGTTGAAAATTTAGTATTTAATGGGAATATTAAAAAAAGAAAAACAGTATGTCCTCATTTTGATTTTTATTACAAGATGAATGACTCCTGAGGCAGTTAAACGAGATTTAATTAATGGTTAAACTTAAAAATATGCGCTCACATACAACAACTCCAGCATCAGTATAAAGATGCATTAGTTTTATTGATGGAAATAATATCATTGATGAACTTCTTGACGATCGATTAATCGAATGTTGATCAATTATGGCCGTCCCTACAGTTAACCTAACACTTTATCTCCTTCTGATTGGTTAACGGATGCTTCGAAAGCTGATTCTCTGATTGGTCGATTTGTGTTTCCAGGTCTGGTTGTGGAGTCTGGAGTCCCCTTCTTGGATGCGGTGAAGAAAGCACCGGAACCACAGCTAGTCGCCTCCCCACACCCAGCGGCGAAGCAGGTATGCATGCTGGCCTCTGTACACTCGTTACGATCCTCGCTTCCCGGGACCTTAGAACCAGGGGCCGCATTCACAAATTATCCGATTTAGGAAAAAACTCCTAGAAAAAAGGGGGCATGTCGGTTCCAAATTTAGGACTCCACCAATTTTTTGGTATTTTTTGGTATTGGTAAAGTATTTTAGCGTCAAAACTTGCTCCTAAACCTGGAAATGGTTCGGAGTTGTCAGGAGGACTCCTAACACGCTGAGAGGAAACCAGAAAGGAAATCCACTGATGGCTGCTGCCAATAATCCACGAAACTGAATCAACATTTAGGTAAATGATGATTTATGATGATGAGCTCCTAAAAAGATACGGCTGCATTAACATCACTAATAAATAAATAACACACGAACGGTGGAAATCACATTGTGACTACATTATGTTGTTTGGCTCCGTGGAAAATGCAGGTAGGTGTATGTGGTGCCGATGGACTCGCTTCAGCCGATGAGCAAAAATATTAATATAACATTAAACGCCCTCTGCATCACCCCACTGTGTAGGCTACCGAACATTTGTTTAAATTGAAAATAAAAAATGTTTTAAGAGTCAGTGACACTGGCGGCTAACATTTTATTTTATCTCTTTATTTGATCCAGCAGTCTTTGTTTGTTTGTTTTTTTCTTGCTTTTGCTTATGGGGGTGTAAAATAATCGTGAACGCCCAGCACAACCAAACCAGTTTTACAACCTGCCCGCTATCAAATACACGCTAAATATGCAGTTGAAAGATGATTTTATTTGGTCTGGAAAACAAAATTTTCTTTTTGCAGAAGATTGCAGGTCATTGCATCACTGCATTATTTATCCGCCCCTTTTTCACTGTAATGTAAGTAAAAATGTTTTGATCCAAAACAATATGCTTGGCTGGGTCGGCCGTGCAACACTATCCTACCGTATTAGTCATGAATTGATTTACTGACAGAGACCGAAAACAACCAAACCCCCAGACAGCCAATCACAATGGCTTTGGTTGTTGACTTCCTATACGTGTTGTCGTTATTACCGCGAGAGTTGAACGTGAGCGGGGGGTATGGAAATATGGAGGGAAATGCCTATGGCGGCGAAATAAAGTGAAGAAAACAAACGTCGTGTTTGTCAAGCCTTTTCAGTGGTTACTGTACATGATGTTTTTTAATTTGGAATTAATTAATTCAGAATGAAAATCTTCTCCTTAGGGTTTACATGGAAATAATCATTCGGAATTAAGGTTTACATGGAAAACAGGTTTTTCTGAATTCTGCTTTAAATCCAGGGGTTGGTAAGGGCTCTGATTGGTTGAATGGTGGAAGAAATGTACCGTTCATACGTCTACCGAACCTTTAAAAGATGCATTCAAAAATGCTGAACAGCCCTTTTGCATGACATCATCCATAGCAACAGGGTCAGCTCCGCCTCTTCTCTTATCTGAGAGTCGTCTCTGCTCCTGAGTAAAAGTTCCTCT
Organism: Craterocephalus amniculus; assembly: GCA_036024015.1. Taxonomy (NCBI): domain Eukaryota; kingdom Metazoa; phylum Chordata; class Actinopteri; order Atheriniformes; family Atherinidae; genus Craterocephalus; species Craterocephalus amniculus. Next base: position 8,954 of record JAVQJG010144207.1, read on the forward strand.
CAGCAGCTTTGTGAGCAGGTTTTAAGACGAAGCTCTTTACCAAAACCTCTCAGTGTCCTCCTGGTGATGAGATATTCTTTGTGAATACGGCTCCAGATCTTTAAGATCTTATTAATGTAGCTTCTTGCTTCCCTCTGTCCACACAAACACACACAGACACACACACCTTCTTCTTCTTCAGCAGTATAATTATCATTTATTAAATTAGTCACAATGTGCGTGTTGCTGCTTTATGGAGCCTCATATTTCCCTGCTGTGTCCTCCTACACACACGTTTTCATGTTTTGGCATTTTGCTGGGCTCATCACTCCAGAGGTTGTGAAGTGTTGTGTGTGTGGGTGGAACTGGTCTACAGGCCTTTTAGCCTCAATAAGGGTGTTAATGAGAGAGACCTGTGGGTATTATTAAAGCCCAAGCTCCTGCTGTTCCCCCACAATGAAAATATCGGCAGTTGTTTCAGGTTGGAAACAAACTGTGATGCTGAAAGGTTGAGCTGAAGTCATGATTGCCACTGCAGCACAAGTGCATTAAGATTTTTTTTTTTGCACGATACTTGAGTTTAATCAGCCGTTGTTGAGACGGAGGAAAGGTGGTGGATGTTATTTCCTGATTTCACAGCCAGCAGTCTGTCTCCTCGGCGTCGCTGTGTTAAAAGCATATCAGGTGGAATTTATGAGACGTGAGACCACAGAAGAGTTTCCTTAGACACACATAAAAGAAGTGGAGGCTGCACACATCCATATATTCACATATAGATTCTCAGACACATTGTCCCAGTTTCACTATTCACAGCTTCCTTTTAAACATCTCATTCCCTCATGGAACCGCAGTGAGGAAAATTCCTGCTGCTTCAGGGCTGGGATATACTTGCATTGTATGCAAATGTTCTGCACTGTCTGTGTTTATTCTTGCACGTCACGTGTACGTGCGTGCGCATTAGTGCACGTAGTGCAGGGACAAAGAGATCCTTAAAGAAGCAAAAATGGAAAAAAAGAACTGCCTGTAGAACAGGACTATCCAAAGTAGGTCCCTGAGGGCCGCTGCCTTGCAGGGTTTGGATGTTTCCAGCAACAATCCATCGTTCCACCCTTCCATCCTTCCTCACAAAATTGTTGTTAATTTATTTCAAAAACATCTTTTCTATTTTTTTAAAATCCCCCCCCCCCACCCCCCCAACTTGTCTCGTCAGGCAGTACAGCGGTAGAATGATGGTCTGGCTGTTTTGTCGCAGTTTCCAAATTGAAATGCTTCCATTTTAGCTGATTTGAATAAATTCCTTCTGAATAAATCTTAAAAACTGACTCGCATACTATGCTGTACAGTCATTTTATCCAAAGTGACTTATAACTGAGTCCACCCTAGGCTTTACACAATCAGGATTTTAGGGGCCGATCACCGATCACCGATCAGAGAGTTTAAAAAAACCGATCACCGATCCGATCACTGGCCTAAATGTGGGAATCAAATGTGCCCATT
>JAVQJG010144239.1:0-22671 GCA_036024015.1 Craterocephalus amniculus
TTTTTCTGACTTCCTTATGAGACTTTAGAAGTAAAAGAAGACAAATTGACAATGAATGGATAGATTAATATAGTTTACAAGTATACTGTATAATGCAATACAAAAATATGAGCGGCAACAGCAACAGAGCCCATGCTTAAGAGGGTTCATTAAAATGAATTAGGATTTTAATGAATACACATTAATAACTGGAGAATAGCTCTTACACCTGCACGTAATGGCGGTCATAATTAAAATATGTCTAGCTATGCTTTAACCATGGCTTTCTTTTATTTTTAAGTTCTTTGACATTTAGAGTATGAATAAAGATTTGACACTTTTAAAACCATTACGTTTTTTAAATATTTAGGTCTAATGCCTATTAATTTTTTACATCTATAAAAGAGGAAGTTTAGACCTAGACCAAAATGGCATCACTTTCTAGTGGGACCAGTGTGAAAACATGTTTTCTCCCTCTCTTTCATGTCATACTTCCTTTTGTCTTTTCATTGAATGACAGGAGAGCTTTGTCTGTCGTGAGTGATTCAGGTCCAACTCAAACAGCACTGGCTCATTCCCTTGCAGGTGGCTTACCTTTCCTCTGCTGCAGGCAGAGCAGCTATGGCCACAGTCACACAACCACAGTTTTGGCAAAGCGTAGTACCATCCAAAATCATTTTGGAAGGTATGACATTGGAGTTTCATTTTGCGTCTTGTGCATACAACCTTTCTTTTGAGCAACATTTCCTCTAGTACTGTGTGTTGGAGAAAACATGCATGGAATCAGGTTTGTGTTGTATCTTCTGCCAGCAGAGACAGAGTGGTCAGGGTGGGTTTTCATTCTGTGCCCCAGTGAGAAGCTGGTGTGTTATATTGGTCTTGCAGCTGAATTCGGGTGCAGGTTATTTTTTTCCTAAATATCTTTTTTTTAAATCTACACATAACCATGTGTAAAGCATTATACTTACTGTACACTACACTTACCTATATGATATATGTTGCCTTATGTCATGTCTCCTTCAGTTATTTCCTTTAAATGATCTCTATGTCCATGTTCAACCCTAATTTCTTAAGTGCTGTGCTCTATGACTAGACTTCAGGTAGACACATCATTGCCAACTGGAAATAATTGTGTGCAATAATGTCTGCGGTTGGTTACTGGGTTTTACTCCCAGGACAGAAGCATCCTAATAACTATAATAAAGCGAAACTAATCACCATCTGATCAACTTTACTGCTTGGCTGGCCTTTATAGAAACATACATTAGTCTCTTACAGTAGGCTATAAAAGTCACATTAACAGTGGAGATCATTTCTATACTTTAAGTTAAAGCGTTCTGTTCCGTCTTTGGGTTTAAAATTCTCATGAACTACCCAAAAACGTAAACTCCTTATAATTGGATGGTGAAATTACCAATTAATAAATAAAAGGAAATACAATACTTTAATTTAAAAAAACAACTAAATAAGCTCTTTCATGAATACGATTTAGTATTCTTTGTGCTTAACAAGCTAATTATTAATAACTATCTGTGTGTATTCAGCAAAAACAAATCTGTTATGGCATGTAAATAGACATCAAGGTTTTGTTTCACCCTGATATCAAGTCACGAGGTGGTGTGGCCAACACTGACAACAGCCAGTGTGTGTGAGTTGCATAGAGTGAGAAATGTTTGCTCTCACACATATTGCTCAGTGTCAGAAACTTTCATTGTGTCATCACATTTCTTATCTGTCCACCCATTTTAGAACACCCTAAAGATTGATTTTACACCTTATCATTTCAACATGGTAAGTTCTATGACAAAAAAACGAGAAGCAAATTAAGGGGATTTTTTTTTTTACACCTTCTAATTATTTTCTAGTCTGTTTAATGAGTGCAACCACATGTTCTCTGGTGAATGGTATTATTATGATAGAGATCATTAATTCGTGCTGTGGTTTCTATGGTGCCCATCTCCTTTCTAACTCCCATTCTTATAACATAATAGCTGAAAGGCGAAGCATCCTGAAAAGACCTGGTGTTAAGAGAGAGCCAGGGTAATGGTTAAAGAAAACATCATCATGAATAGAGAATTTTGAACAAATCTCACTTTACTTTGTACATTAGTTTAGGTCGTATTCATATCAGTCATGACAGAGATGCATCACAGTGTTGGAGAAGCGCATTGAAGTTCTGCTTCAACATCTGTTCTTACTGTAACACACGTTTTAGTCCCAACGTTTAAACCAACTGAATTGCCAGAGATTTTATTACCTTAAAAACTGTCTAATAAACAAACGTTTCCAAAATCAAGAACAAAGTGGATGAACCATACAACTATCCCTGTATCCCTGATATCCTATACTAACTTTAATTGTCTTTGCTTTTGAGATCATTCAACGATCTAAACTTGTTCAACTTCATGTTACATTCAATGTTAGTCTGAAAAAACACAAAAAGACTGCTTTTCTGTCTACTAAAGCCTGCTGCTGTTCTGATTTGAATCCTGAATTGCTGTTTTTATACTTTCTTTTGTTTGCAGTTGCTTTCGAAATGGTTGGGAAGAAAAATCAGTAGTAGTGTAATTGTCAAGTGCAAGTTCAGAAATATCAGCAGCCTGAAAGACACCTTACAACTCTATAATTTCTTTAGAACAGTCTGTAAAAGCCCTGCTACTTTGACAGAATTTCATGGGCTACTGTTGCACCCCTTATCGATGACCAATTCAGTAATTGTCCTGCATCCTGTCTCCGCTCTGATACCTGCCAGAGCTCAAAAAGGACAGTGTTTTATTATCCGTTTGCTAGTGTGTGATACTGTACCTTTAACCAAAAAACAACTAACATGTGATTCCCATGTGGGAGAAAACAAGGTGTTAAGTGCAGTTTCTCATCCCTGGGATGCAGAGCCAAGATGGCTCTACAAATGTGCATTATGAATGTTGGTGTGCCATCAAAACGAGTCAAAAGCAGGTTTTGGGGTCAGAATCTTATGTAGTAAGTACTTTATACCCTTATCAAAACAAACCAAATATTATAGCCCGCAATAGTTAGATATTTAGCTGCAGTACTGCAGGGATTTGTGTGTGTTTTTTTTAGTATGTGTGTGATTTGATCCATAACTGTATCCCCATCTTAAACATCACTTTTGCATTAATTTTTCTTCTTTTAATATATTAGTGTATGTCAATTCATGGTCATGACTCAGTATTTCGAACTGTTCTAATCTCCATATTTAATAAGACAAACTTTTCAGGTCATTAAGTAAACATCTGGACTCACTATTAAGAAGATTGGCTACATAAGACAAAGTTCTACTTACCATAGCTTTTTTATATCTTTCATTTTCTCCACACTCCCTCACCCTTTTTAATATTTGGTTTTCACAGACATGACACAATTCCTTTAAAATCTGTCTGTTATTTCATGGTCCATTTATTTCACTGAAGAAATGCCAAGCTGTGTTTTATCGTTCAAACCCAATTAATTATCTAACCATAAAATGAAGATTATCTATTCTAGTTTCCTTGATTAAATCAAGCAAATATAGCTATGCTCTAAAATAATCAGAAAGGCAGCATACAAAGAGAAATCAATTTGCTGCCTTATAGTAATAGTGATTTGCAATGTGAATGCAATGAGAAAGGCAGCAAATGCACATTATACATATAATCAACACCGGAAATTATAGTGAATTAGAGTCACTACAACACTTTTGTCCGTCTGAAACTCCTTCCATCTTTTCCCCTTTCTATTCCATACAGACATCAGAGACACCATGGAAGTCTCTTCATCTTTCAGTGTGTCCCTTTGCCCTGGGTGGAAAAACAGATCAATCAGCACTGGATAATCAATTTTAGCCAGAGAGCAGCTGGGAGGGCCAGGAAAATGTCCAACGTTTTAGTTTGTTATTGTACGGAACAGCCAGGCGTGATGTTTATGTGTAAATGCCTCTGGAGTATGAGGATTCAATTAACCAATGATGTCCGCAATGTCTACAGAGCATACCTCAGAGACCCTGGGCCTCATCATTCTGTCTTAAGTCAAATAAGCATGGACACGGCTGCCAAATCCCAGTCTGATATAGCTCTGAGATGTCCTTCAAATTAACATTAAGGATGTCAGTAGCTTGTATGAATGTGCATAGGTGTTTCCAGCTATATATCTATCAATTCATAGTTACTTGTGTTAAACTCTTAGGATGAAATGTTGTGGTACATGCTTATGATGACCATGAAGAAAGATATTTGTATGGATTTTGGTGTGTGACAGCATTGCTGTTTCCTGATTTATAAAAAACAGAAGGTTACATTGACAGCACATTGCTGCCACCTGCTGGTAAAATCTTGGAACCACCACAATGGGCTTCATGCATAACCCCATTACTTCCTGAACTTAAGTCAGCTGCTTTGTGTCCTGTCTTTCATTATTGGATGAACTGATTAATCCAGGTGTGTCTGGCCATTTACTCAGGTCAGACACACCTGGATTAATCAGTTCGTCCAGTAAGGAAAGACAGGACACAAAGCAGCTGGCTTAAGTTGTGTAGTTAAGTTGTGCATAAAGCCCATTGTGTCACAAAAGTCTATCGAATGTGCTGCGGGGAGATATAATCTCCTAAAATTTCCCAGAAGAATGTTTGGACATCAGGTGTTTTCTGGTGTTCTTTTCTGGCCTGAGAAGGATTATGTAACACTTTGGTGCAAAGATGCATCCCAGAAGTCCATAAGTGGAGGCCAAAATAGCAAATACTTCTGTTACTGTGGCATACTTTCCTGGAGAGCCAATGTATGCAGGAATAAATGCTACCCATACAGCACAAAAAATAAGCATGCTGAAAGTGATAAGTCTGGCCTCATTAAAGTTGTCTGGAAGTTTCCTTGCCAGGAAGGCCAAAATAAGACACAGGCATGCCAGAAAGCCAATGTAGCCAAGGACCAAAGCAAATGCAATCTGTGAACCTTCATCACACAACAAAATGATAATTGCACTTTCACGTGGCATCAGCTGGTGTGGAGTTGGAGGTGCGACAACCAGCCACACTGTGCAGATGATGACCTACATAAAAAAGAAACAAGTCTCACTCAAACAGTTCAATAAATCATTAGTTATTCAAAGATTATAAAATATATTAAGCCTTTACCTGTACTAGTGTGCAAAATGCAATGATTGTTCTTTGCTGCACAGCCCCAAACCATTTAACAATGTTATTGCCTGGAAGTGTAGATTTGAAGGCTATTAGCACAACTATTGTTTTCCCCAGGATACAAGAGATACAGAGGACAAAACTGATCCCGAATGCTGTGTGACGCAGCATGCAGGACCACTTAGAAGGCTGGCCAATGAAGGTCAAAGAACACAAGAAGCACAGTGTCAGAGAGAGGAGCAACAGGAAGCTCAGCTCAGAATTGTTTGCTCTCACAATAGGGGTGTTTTTGTGACAGAAGAATATGAAGATCACAATGCAGGTGCTGAGGGAGCCAATGATAGAAACAGCCATCAGGGCAATGCCCATTGCATCACTAAAAGAGAGGAACTCTATCTTCTTGGCGATGCAGGTAGTCCTCTCATCATTGGACCAGTACTCTATACGACATTGCACACAATCTATGGCATCTAAAAAAAGAAAAAAACTGTTTAGCTGCATAGCCATTTTCACCGTACTTTTACACAGCAGATCAGAGTTTTCAACATAATGTGTTCAAATGGCCTTTTCTCACCAGTCTGATTGCTAATCTCCCCAGCTGTACAAGCCACACAATCATAGCAGCATATAGGGAAGTTGGGTCTGATTGCCTTGCGGGTACCTGGGGGACAAGTGGTGCTGCATACTGACAAAGGAACCTTAGCAAAAGAGCAAAGCCCCGCTACACTGAGTATGTAATGTAATCACTATACCAATAAATCAAAATACATGACATTCAGAAAATACTTTTTAGCTCTGCTAAAATATTTACTTTGGTTTGGTTTCCATTCCATAAAATCTTCTCTTCCTGGATCTGAAGGTTTTGCTTTGCAGTTGTGGCTGTCTGATCAAATTTGCCAATAGTGACAAATTCCATTTCTCCATTTGGTGTCAGCTGCCAGTTAACCAGGTCATATGTGGCTGCAGGGTCACCATTCTCATCAAACTTGATTTCATCAGCGAATAAAGTTAAGTATTGCTCATGTTTGATGTAATGAAGCAGCTAAAGAGAAAAATATACACAATCAAATCATAGTAAAGTAAATCAAAGTAATCTAGACTAAGTGAACATATGAAATAGTACCTGCCATGGCTGAATATTATCTGCATCTGGACAGGCCTGCTGAGGAAATGGTCCTTGTCCTTTAACACACCTTCTCATAGCCTCCAGTGCCTGGGCAATGGCATATACAGCTTTATAGACATTGTAGGAAATCCTTAGCTGCGACACATCTGAATAGATATTTGTTATGTTTCGGAGCTTTTCTGTTCCAGAGCATAACACTTTACTCTTGACTTCATGTTCATGACCTTTAGCCTGCACACCCAGACTGCACTGAAACACTTCTTCCCAAAAAGGTACCAGGAAGGGGTCTTCGTGGGCATCTTGGCTTGTGGGGTCCAAGCGAAGTAAAAAGTCTCGAAGTCCAGGAATGTGTGTTCGCTGAATGGCAAATCCCATGGTACCCTGGAGGATGTGGTGGTACTTGCTGGGTGTGGAGAGGACGGCAGCTGTGCTCCAAGCTTCACTGGCCAGCCACTGTATCCCAGTCAGCCCACCTCTAAATTCAAGAAATTTATTTACAGATGGCATAGTTTTATAGTGAAGTACACAATTTTTACACCTGGAAAAAAATCCAAAAGAAGGGGCCATACCTAAGTGCTTCATCAAACAATGCCGCTGCATCTTGTTCCACAGCAAACACTAAAATCACCTGAGCCCCAGATGACTGGATGTTGGAGATAATAGATGAAACACCAGCGTCGGCTCGGTTCTTTGGAATGATCTCATGAAGGGCAACACAGGCACCTAACTTTCTGACCTTAAAAACAACAACAACAACAACACAGAAGACCCATGACCACCTCAAATAATGGCAAAAAACTGACACTTAAAATCACAAAGTTGAATAGTACCGTGATGAATTCTTTATTCATTGGCTTGTGACCCACCTCATCTGCAAAGATATTTGCTCCCCCACGACCATAAGCATCATCACCGGCAATCACACCCACCCAAGTCCAGCCAAAATGTTTGATAAGTTGCACTAGTGCATCTACCTGGACAGAGGAATGTAAAAGAGGTGTGACAGACACACAGAGAAAAAACATTTCACAAATGTGACTTCAGCTGCTTCAAACCTGGAACAAGTCACTCGGCATCGTCCTCAAAAATGCAGGAAACTTCTTTTTATCACTGAGACAGGCACAGCTGGAGAAATAACTAACCTGTAAAAATGATGTATGGACTTAACTTACAGTATTCAAAGAGGTATTTCTTTTTTATCATTTCCCTGCTTCTTTGGTAACACAATAGCGCAGAATATATCAGCTATGATGAATTTACCTGTGGCACATGGAAGACTCCAAGGAAATGAGCCACAACAAGAGATTGAGAGGAGCCACCGTCTCCTATCACCACTGGTACAGTCCCATGACAGGTGCCTTTACTCAGAGTCGTTCCTCCAACAGCTAAACCCTTTTCATTTCCCATTAACTCCATGGCAGCTTTCAAAGCCTGATGTGGGGTACTGCATGAGTCATAAATCTTATAACCGAGAGTGATGTTTGGAAGGAGTCTACCATTCCTGTTGACTTCTTCAATGGCGAAAATCATAGTTTGCATCCAACGGAAAGTACGAAAATTAAATCTGGATTAAGATGAGATTACATTTGAGACAATGTCAACTTTTTGAACAAGGTGAGGGGCAAGTGTTGAGGAGAATTTGCTCAATTTTTGCACATAGTTTGTTTTGCACGTACAGTGATCAAAGAGAGACTTAGAGCAGCTTACCTGGTGCACTGTGTGGGAGGAGGTGAGGATGTGAAAGATATAGTGTCCTCCACCACTGTATCATGAAGGGAGAAGAGTCCCCCCAAGGTTATGTCCCCCTTTTTCTCCAGCACAGGCAGGGACATAGCACTGGGAATTATTTGACATGATAAGCTCCGTTCTTGAAGGGATTCATAAGGGAAAAAAACATTCCAAAGGAGACCCAAAATCACAAGCCTGGCTCCTCTCCATGAAAGACGGAGATCACTTGATCTCATCCAAAAACGACTCATCCTACAGCACAGCATATACTTGTTTATTTTAAAAGAAAAATAATTTAGATAGTCCCAAAAATATTAAATATCTGCAAATATAAACATATGATTATTAAAACCAATTATAACCAAAATATTTAAAAGAAAGAAAAAGATAGAACTTCAAAAACAATACATACCCAGTTCAGATACCAATATAACCTGTATGAAAGATTTGCAACACTTGATAACTCAGTGAAGTTAAGCATCCGGTCTCTAGTGTTAAGTGAGAGGTGCTGCACTGTAACTTATATAAACAAAACAGTACCAGCCTCATTCTACAAGTGTAAGATTGACATAATTTCCCCTGGGCTTCAAATCGATGGAAAAGAACCCCACAGTTTCACAGCATGTAACAACAATAACAAGCAGCTAGAATGGGTACTTGATCATAATGGAGACAGACATGAGCTGTGTCATATCGCTGCGTTATGCCTGAGTAGGACTTACTCATCCTTCATTGATATGATGAGGCACACTGTAGACAAGTATCACCTGGGGCTGCTGAACTACACTACATGCAGTTTTTTTTTTTTTTGGTTTGGTAAACCGACACAGCCGAGTACATTACATTGATGTATTTCCTTTCAGCCTTTTACCTAAACCAGAGACATTGTTTTTCAAATTTAAACAATTTTTCATTCCATCTTTTAACAAAGTCAAAACCTAACAATTTACCACATGACTGGTCCCAAAAAGATAATCAACAAATAGGCCTATTTGTCATCACAGCATATGCAATAGAAGTCTCCACACAAATAAAATGTGTAGTGAGGAAATGATGTGATACTATTTCCTGACAACTACTACACCCTATGTATCTATTTAAAAAGGTATTACTTAATTCAGTTTTTTCTATTTTTTTAATACATAAAGCTTGTATAAACCATTCTCCTGTGGGGTAATAAACAAGTCATTTAGGTGTTTTGCTTCTCATTATCAGAAAAAACCTGCAGGCTAGAAAACAGAGCGTCAGAGGTTGTGAAGCAAAATGATTATCGCATGCAGTATGTTGTGCTGCCTAAGGCGATGCAGGTGTCCTTATCCACTTAATATGTTACTGTGTGTGTGTGTGTGTGCACTGGAGGGAGGGCAGGTGTGATAAGATTCTCAGCTCTAAGATACAATGTTTCACTTTCCTTGTAGGAAAGCCTTCAACAAAATCCTCATCTCAAAGAAAACAGTCTCAGAAACGATCAATGTCTCATTAAAAAAAGAAGATCACTAGTAGGGCTTTTTGTCCTTCTATTTTTAAATAAACAGTTTTCCTTAATGCCAACATTATTGAAGCCAGTGAGTATGGGATATTTTGCTTGATTCTGATATTGCCAAAACTCTATTAACACGAATGGGAAAGTTTATACCAGAAGATAGAGCAAACACATCTATTGATAGTCTTCAAAAACGGAGGAAATCGATCAGTATATGAAAAGAGAGTTCTACAGTATTTAAGCAACTGATATGCTATAGGCATACATACAGAGAAAAGGACAGACCAGAGATGAGAGAAAAAATATGAGACAAACTGTCATGACATATAAAGCACAAATAAGAGGAGTGTATGGTGGAGCAATTTCATATTATTACTTTTTTTGTAATTTAGAAATGTTTGAAGCATATTTCTGTCTCACAATTTCCAGCAACAAATAAACAAACAAAAAAACTAACTTCTCAACAAGCTCATTTCCCTGTCAATATAATGGTAAATTCTTTCATTTTATCTGAAAGATATTAGCTTCTTAAACTGGGTTTTACAGTGTGGATGAATCACAAAAAGAAGCCTATACTTCTAAACTGACTTCCAATGTTTAAAATCTATATTTAATGGTGTCCAGGATGGAAATCACTCAGTTCTATGGTTGTTATTCAATTCTATGTAGTTAAAAACGCTTCTAGTAAAGGAGATAATATTGTGTGTTATCAGGCTTGGAGACAGGGAGAGGAGCACATTTTTTTCTTTGTGTATTTTTATGTTCTTTTTTAAATCAAAGTGGAAGGCCTCCAAGGAATACTACTGCAGCATTGCTAGCACAAAACTATTTTGAAAAAGTTACATTGTTATTGTATCTGTGCACAAAGTTTCAAACATGATTCATATGGCTGTTTTACTAATGATTTGTCAAATTCTGTGGCTGACACAGCCATTTCATAACTAATATTTCTCAGGAGTATTATTGTGATACCCTGGGATTTTCAGCAGATGGGGAGTTCAAAACCGAAAAATATAAAGTTGCCATCTAGCAGCAGTTTATTTAGAAGCCACATTGTATTCCAGCTTATTTTGAGGCTGTCTTTTATAAATAGACATTGAACCATAATTTCATAATAATGTTTCTATCCTCAAATTGTTTAAGGTACTTAAATCATTTTCAATTTTATATAGGCTAAAACAAATTAATCATCAAATGACTGAAAAATACATAGTTGTGTCATGAACTGGCTTCATATGATGTAGGCCACACCAGGATCAGTTTGGGATCAATTTGACAGATAATCCAACAAAAGGAAACAAATACAACAGAAAAATTCCTCCAATAATTAGAATAACTGAAAATTCTTATGCAGACCAAAAACTGCTTTATTCATATTGTGTCAAAGGGACGCTGTGTAACTTTTGACCACTAGGGGCACTAAGGCAACTCCTTTCCATTTTTCTGTTTTTGGCCTCCTCAGACACTGTTTTCACCTATTTACTTCATTAAGCCATGAAAAACTTTGGTAAAAGTGGAGGAAAAAGTAGCAGAACACATAGCCCTCTGTGTTTATAGATCTGGAGCAAAAGCAAAGCTCTCCAGGTCACATGACCCCATGAGAGACAGATCTGCACCCTCAAAGCGACAATGTCTGGTTTCTCAAGAGGACAGCCCCTTCAGGGCGCTGACAATCCTCAAACATTGACCCCAGAAATCATTGGTTGTTACTTACATTAGGCCAATATTTGGGTCAAAAGCTCCACAGTATCCCCTAAGGGGAGACATGCATGTTTTTGGACAGTGGCAGGAAACCAGAGTACCCGGTGAGAACCCACACATACGCAGGGTGAACATGCAAACTCCATACAGAAAGGTCACTGTTTCAACCCCCCCTTCCAGCAAGAACCAGCAGCTTCCTCCACCCAGGGCTCAAACCAGCAACCTTCTTGTGGTGAGGCTGCAGTGCCCTTAATAAAACCACTAAATAGAAAATATTTCAAGTACTTCACTAAATCAGACCAAAATGACTGGACAACAGTGTGAAATTGCTATTCCTCGCTATAAGGGTAATCTTCCCTGAAATGACCGACTAAGACAAAAAAATGAAATAGGAGAAAGATAAAAACATGGCTCAACGATTGGCTCATACTGAAAACAAAAATCATTCCCCTTCATTCGGCTCATTGGAAGTAAACGAAGGGGTAAGACTGAGGCCCTGTCCCTATACACCCCCTAGCCCTACTTTTTAGCCCTATCCCTACATTTTGCGCGTTCCCGTGAAGGGTAGTGATGTCCCAATACTCCAAGCATGTAGGGGTAGTGGACATAACAAGGGGTAGGGCGTATGAATCCAGCCCTTCAGAATGAGGGAAATCAGATGCTGACTCGCTGAGGAAGGGCCAGATAAATATTCATTTATGCTTTGCGTCCTCATATATTATTTATAGGATTTATACGATATTTTATCTGATAATTTATATTATTTATCCTATATCATATATAAATATTATTTATATAATTTATATATGCGTTATTTAAATACTGAATCATGGCGACCCCCAATAGCTATTGAACAATAGTTTGAACAGTGTATAATATAATAATACAAGTTAACGCAACACGTTCCGTCAACAACGAGATAATGTTTACATATTGCCATGCCCTGCTAACCTTGCTCTCTAGCTGTCATATTTCCTGCTAATGTATCCGGTATTTCACATCCCTATAGTAATAAAGCAGAATAACAGGAACAAGACAATATTGCTACATGTAACGTTAATTATGTTTGTTCCGAACGTTAGCGAACTAGCTAGCAGCCACTTACGTAGCCAAACTTGAATGAAGCAGTGACCAGCGAGTGATTCCGTGCAAAATTTAGGGTCAGGGCTAGGGGGTGTATTGGGACAGGGCCTTAGGAAGGTAACGAAGGCCCTACCCCTTGTGGGTTAATTTCCAGGGCTGGTGATAATGACTGAGGGCTAGTGGTTGTGTGTAGGGGGAACATTGGGATTCGGCCTAAATTTCATGTTAGTGTTCAAACCTAACATGGGTTTAACAAGAAGGTAAACAGTAATCTATCTACTATAGAATGTTGTGCTGTATCACAACTCTGCTCTGCATCACTTACCGTACTCTCTTTGTTTCACTGGATTGTGTGATTGCTTTTGTAATATACAAGCAAACTGCATCAGGATTCACTTGTAAATGAATTGAGACCCTCATTTCTCCGGACCCAAAGTTTGCTTTTTTGCTCTACACGATGAGTGTGAATGAGCACTGCCACTACTCCCAATGAACCATTTGCCACAAGGGACTGTATTCTCACCATTTATTTTTACACTGCACCTCAGAATTCCTTTACAACTCTGAGTTCAAAGAAGCATTTGAATGAACATGAGAAAATCGTGGAAAGTATGTCCATGAGATTTGTTTAATTTACTAAATTCTATTAATCCTAACTATTAGTTCTATTAGTCAAACCAGCTTAAGGAACCTAATTAAGGATAATTCAACTTATTTACTGCCACTCCATCCAGTTCACTTAATTTTGATTGGTAAAATTTAAAACGTTTGGGTGCAACTCAATTCAATAGATTTTGTCCAGCTAATGTACTGAATTTGGCCCCAAAGTAACCAAGCAGAGATGATCCAACTATTATTACAGTAATCTGTAATAATAGTTAATCTAACTAATCTAAATCAAGTTTATTCAACAGCATGATTATATGTGAAGATTCTGACTTTTTTCAAGCCTTAGAGCACTGGTTCTGAAACTTTTTGAGCCACAACCCAAAGATGACATATATTGGGGTTTGTGATTGTCCCTTACACGATGACAAATATTTATATCAGATGGGTTATCCTGCAGGATCCTCTAAATATAAGGCTCGAAAACAGTCTGTCTTCATGAATAAGGAAGATTAATTTTGATTTATGCATTAATGTGTTAAAATATAAGGTGTTTATTTTAGATTTATCTTTTCATTAATGGTTTAATTTTGACAGACAAGATAATACATCCAAAAAATATTTGATAAATATGGATAATATATTTTCTGGGGACCCCCTGAAATGATCTTATGACAAACATGTGAGTCCCTACCCTGTTTGGGAACCGCTGCCTTAGAGGCCGCAGAATTAGCCTTTTGAGATATCACCTAATGAAGCACTCGGTTGTAGATTCTGGCATTTTGGTCCACACTCAACCCGCATGATCCCTTTTTGGAAGGTGGTGTGAGATCACACATGACGTCTGGGGTATATAGAAATATCTTCTGTCTTAGCACATGATCTGGCTGGACAGATGAACATGAAATCGTTCTGTTCTAAGCATCAGAACCAGAGCCTTAAAGAAAGTGGACAAACTAATTAATTAAGAAGGCTGGTTCTGTTTTGGGGATAGTTGCTGGAGTTGATTATAAAGACAGGAAAGCTGCAGATGCTAATTAATGTCATACAGTTCTTTATATTTATTAACACAATACAGTGAGCAAACTACAGTAAGTTCACCGAGAGACCTCTTTAAGTACTCTGCAATCAAATAGATAGAGGAGGTTGTTCCTGCCAGCAACCCTCACCCTTCAGAACAAACTGATTACTAATTAAGTATTATGTTTACCCTACTACAACATTACAATATCCCTCATGTGATAAAGAAAAAATATTTTTGAACTAATTATATTGAACAATAATAAGACACTTCCCTGATTATTACTTTGTTATTTTTCGTAAGTTTACTTCTTTACATTTCTACACATTGTTTTCAATATGTAAAACACTTTGGGTTTCCCTGGCCCAAAAAATACTTTATAAATGAAAAGAATTTGAGTTGCAATTTGAAATTACATTTATTTCTTCTTTTTTTAAACAGTATTGTAGGTTCTTTAATTTGTTACTGTGACCCCCAATATGTAACCAATGAAACTCAATGAGTTGAGTTGAGTTGAGTTGAGTTGAGTTGAGTTGAGTTGAGTTGAGTTGAGTTGAGTTGAGTTGAGTTGAGTTGAGTTGAGAGTGAAAGACACAATCAATTCAATTGACAGAAAGCAATAATAAGGATTGGCTAAAATTACATTTTGAGTCAAGAAAAATATGTTGGTGATTCTAGGCAACATTAAAAGGCCTGAATGTAAAGCAGTCACGTTCCATGAGATGAAAAATCAACAAGAATGTTGTCAAGAGGGGACTTTTAAGAGTGAATATACAGAATGAAAACTTTGAAAACACACCTAATTTAGCAAATGCAATAAAGCTGATTTGATGGGATTTCAAGGGACAGATTAATGCAAGTTTAATATTTGCAGTGGCCAACTTACATTAAAGCTTACTGTTGTAACCTAATCTCTGCTTTCTATTCACTGAAAACAAATGAGGCAGAAAATGTCTATGAAAGAAGATAGCTGCATTTGAAGCCCTAAAGAAATTGATGAAGACTCATTTAATGATGTTCTTACATTTTATACTTATAACAGGTGTTGCCTGCCATAACTTTTCACAGAGATTCAAAGATACCTAAAAAATACCAGTTAAAACATTTTATAATATTATACTTTGAGATCTGAAGCTAGAAGGTTACACATTTCTGACATATAAATCCATCTTCCAGTTGAGATCTGCATATGTTAAAATTGAGCCTGAGACTGATATATTTGTAAGCTTCATAAGTTTCAACCACATCACTTTTGACAGATTTTAAGTCTTTTGTGTGTAGTAATTTGACATAAAAAGGATGATAAAAGTTAACTTTCCATTTGTTTCTTTTAATCATTATTGACTGTTGTTTAAATAATGTGTGCAATCATAAATATTTTTTCTCGAACACACTCATAGCTTTTGGAATGTGTAGAATGTGTTTTTCTTTTTTTGTACGTGCAACTTGTTTGTGAACTTGTGTATAAGGAAAATAACCAGTGAGCTATAAATGTTTTAATCTAAGTTATCCTTCAATAACAATATCTACTGAAGCACAACATGCACTTGGGGAACATTTAAACTTGTTTTTGTGTATGCCATGAAAGAGTAGCAACATCATTACATCATCTCAAACCTGCCAATTTATCTCTTACCCTGGGGGAAAGGGGGAAACAAGGAGCCAGCTGGGCAAGCAAAGACAAGTAAGTGTTTGATTACATCTTGGCCTGAAGCCATGAAACAAGAGCTCATCAGGTGTTGTGTCTGAATTTAATTAATTTAGAGTTCTTTTTTAATTGAAGGTGATCTTGACTCCTTCAAAACACTGTACACATGAATTAGCATGATCAAAGCAAAAATATTCAGCTGCATTAATCATTTTAAACAGAAAAGAAGCAAAGCTTTTTTAAGTTAAATAACTACTTTTTTAAACCACCTTGAATAAAGGATGTGATTTAAGGTTCCCTTTTTTGTCCAGTGAGTCTAACATTTCTCCAAAAAACAAACAAGAAAACCCAGTATAACTCATTTAGATCCATAATGACACTAATATCCATATGAATTTGCAATTTAGCAAGAAAAACAAAGAAACCAAGGGATTTTCTGAGGTTTTGGGGAAAAATTTACTTAAAAACTTATCCTACGAGACATTGGTGTAGGAAGTGTGGGACTGCAGACATTGCCTTTTTGTCTCTGTAATGAAAAGAACCAGGGTTGTTTGTTTGTTCAGCTATCTGTTAGGGCACCATATCAGAGCTAGAAACTCTAAGAGACTGAATAAATTGAAAAAGAAGGCCAATCCTGACTTCCTCTTGCACCTTGATAGCTCGTTGTGGAAAGAATAAGGAATTTCTCAAAGTTATACTAACACAGCAAGAAAAGAAGGTTGCATTTTTAATTACTGCTATGCATGCTGTATGTTTATGTGGACTCAAATTACCAAAGCACTCTTTACATACCCCACAGCTTCTTTCATAAGTCGTGGAACATACAAAAGGCCCAAAACTGCCTGATTCAGTGTCTGACACCTTACTAACTTGCATACAACAAAATTTTCCATTGTTTTGGCCTGTGGCATAAGTCACCTAAACAAAATCAAACACATGCAAGCTTGAAGAGAATACAATATATCACCACATAACCTAGCAGAGCTAGGTATATCGAGTAATTTCCCTTCTATGTGTAATTTCTTTTTCTTGTACAGTAGGACAGGCAAAATCTTTGAATTAAATGTCCCTGCTGACTTACTACCTGTATTATATAGCTATAATTTTTTTTGTTTAACTGCACATGTAAATGTATTGGGTATCTTTTTTCATACTTTTTCTACTCAATGGATTAATATTTTATCCAATTTGACAGCATGTAATACATGTTAATCAGGATGTCTGAAGATTGAGCCAATTCCAGCTTTTATCCAAGGTCAAGAGGCAAGGTGCTGCTAGTTAGGTTTCCATTCCATCACAAAGCCAACATAATGAAACAAAAAACAAAACACACTTAGACTTACAATTTAGAATGATAACAATGGACTTATTTACAGGATGCTTTCCAAGAAACCTGCACTTTACACTGAAAATATTAATTGTCCACATTCACACATGGTGGTAGCAAACTGTAAGTGCACAGCTGCTGTAGGGCAGATTGATAGAGACATGTTGATCTGTGTCAATGTCAAATTGATCCACCACTGAACATTCATGGTAATGCAACACTGGGTGTCTTGCCCAAGGACACAATGGTAGAATGAATGGGATGAGGCAGGTTTTGAACTGTTAACCCTCTGGTCAACAAGCTATGCTGCCCCATACTTAATCTAATGTAGTTGATGATCAGAACTTTCAAATATGTAGCTTAATCATATTAATACAGGCCATGTTAATTGAGCAATACTTTCTTTCCAGGTTACATGTCAATACAACACGTTGTGTTATTAAATGTCGACAACAACCTGCTTTTAACTTTTATCCACACCATAATCATTGTGTTAATTTAAAAGCTTCATCCAAGGTTTCTAAATTGGGACATCCAAAATGTTTACAATACATATGATAATATTGTGGTGATAATTTTTTATATTTTTCATGTCTTTATATGTTGATCATAGTTTTTGAACATTGCACCAAAATGCTGTTCACAAGAAGGTACCTGATAAACTTTTACTTGTTTTCTTGTTTCTTTTCTTTTTCTCTTTTGTTATTAGTGTTGGCAATGTTAAAACTTCAGCAGCACCAGCATCAACTTCATCAATCAATTTGATGAAGTTGATGCTGGTGTTGACAACAATGGCACAACAAAGCCAGGAGAGGGCAGCATTATACATGGCATGGGACCGCTTAAACAGTAACTATGTCCATTCATCTAAGATACCCACTGAACACTTTAGGTGATTTAGGTGATGAGGTGATTGATCAATTGTATATATTGTAGGCATTATCAATATGCTTTCTCCTGATTCCATCAAGCATTTTTTCATAGTAATATCACAGGTGTATCCAGCAGTGTTTCCTAATCCTGGTCTTGACGTTACACTGCCCTTCATGTCTCAAGGCCCATTTTGTGTTCCTACATGGCAGATTTATATTATTGAGATTCCTCACCAAGTTACTTGCAAGTATATAACTTTCCCATACCTTTCATTCAGGTTTGTTATTGGGTTGCCTCTAAAAGATGCTGGACAGTGATACTTGCGAACCAGGATTGGAAAGCACTGTATAGATGCTTAACATGTCAGATATTTGTCTTAAATCTACAGTTTACTAATTTATCCTCAGCCCACATGCATTCGCTGCCAAGCTTCTGATGTGATGATCAGGTCTTACAGCGGTCTCAGAGGTATTATGTCCAGCTATAAGGGTTATGGCTGTTGTTATGCTAGGTATACTTATTCAGATAAAGTTTTTCTTCTAGTTTTGCATATTAGTTTTGTGAAATTTATTTCCTTCCTCAACAGTAAAGTATCAAACATAACTAGGCCAGTGGAATGGAAGAAATGACCAAGTCTGAGCATTACCTTTATCTGTATCGCGTTTATCAAAATGAATGTAATAGATGAAACACAAAAACATTAAAGGGACTATACCCGATTTCACGTCCTGCTAGCTTAGTTAGCGATAGAAGCTATTTTTATTTTAGCTTTTGTGTGACGCTTTTTCTTGGGTAAGGGGTTTAACTTTCATAATTTGACTCCGGATCACTAGGGGAACGCTATTACTGGCTGATCGGAGTCTGGACGTTCCAAAAATTAACCCGGCAGAGAAAGAGCGTCCCGCCAATGCTAACAAACTAGCCACTTTCGCTAACTAAAATGCCCTGGACTCGTACATATGCGCAATCAATGGGTCATTAATTCTAATTAAATTACCACTTTTACCACATACTATACCACGTAGAAAACCATTTTTCTTATAAAGATTAAAATAATATTAGGTATAGGTATCCTTTAAAGGGTTATGTACATTTTTGGGTAATTATACTTGTGTGAGTATTTTTTCAAAGTGTGTAATTGTACTCATATTTCAATACAATTTATACCATGTAATCTACTTCAGTACTTTTTAAATCATAAAACGCTACTGAGTACACCCAGAATTTGCACCTTCCATACACCACGCTTTAATCGTACTGAAAATAATATAATACCGGAGAGACTCTGTAAACTTGGAAAACCAGCTCTTGCTGAAACTGAACAAAAGGTTCAGAACATTTTTTCTCAGTTTGTTGAACAAACAAAATTTTTGCTCATGTTATATCTTTGGCAAAGAATTTCCTTTGTGCAATCGTTCATCTGAGAAAAGTGCTTTGAACGTACATGTTTTATACAGGTGAATTGAAACAAATGCCTGCTATTGACGACACAATGAAACATCCATCAGTAAAAAAGTAATTCATACTCTAAGTAGCTTTTGAGAAGAGTTTTACTTAAGTACTTTTTAAGACCAGTGCTTTTACTTGTACTTGAGTACAATTTTCAGTACTCTTTCCACCCCTTGTCAGGTTAACAGGTGGATGAATCCTAGAAACTACAGGATGACACAGTGGGGCTTTTTTTATCCATAATTACCTCCACCTGCGGTAACTAGGGCATTTACCGTCAGACACCTGCACCCTGTGCTATAAAACGAAATGGCTCTATCACCTGTTTCAGGTGATACAGTCACTAATGAGTGAATTGGATTTCAGCCGGTGATAAACTTCCAGACGCTGATGACTCAGTGACCTGTAACAGAGAAGCTTCCTTGTTGTTATTCCCGGCTATGAAAGGTATGAAACAGAACAGGTGAGTGTATGCTGCTGCATTAACTCATACTGATGACTCATACCGTGAACCAGTTTGGAGATATACCAAAGTACACTGGCTTTATAGATGTACAAGATTATTTGATAGTACTTTTATATGATATTTTTATTATAGTTATTTTCTTCCTTGAGGTACCCCGTGTGCTGAAAACTCACATGTTCTGAGTCTGAGCCTGATCTTTTAAGCAAATATCAGGGAAATAAGCTTGAATGAGTTTTGTAACACTTGTGGTGACGTCAGGGCTCCTACATACAGGTGCTCTAAAAGTTTAGAACATTACCCTTTTTTTATAACTAGTTTGTAATGTTTTCAGCTCATGTGTTACGTTTAACCCTACGTCGTTTTGAGCTCAGTGGCGTGACTTCCAGTGGGTTTCTCGGCTGATTCATTCCCAGGAAAGCAAACCCAGGAATATGCAATGAGGTGCTTTGCTTAATGGAAAAGCTGAGCAAGCTTTTCCCTGCGGTTGTGACGATGTTGGAGCCGAGCCACACCAAGTCCTTACCCCTCCCAGCTCCCCGCATTCACCTGTAGATGATCATAAACTCATAAATATATTGTGTTCTCAGCTTTCGATATACTGAATGTAATCTGTAATATTTTGTAAATGTAGTGAAACACGTGATCTTTAACGAAGGGAAATTCCTCTGTTACAAAGGAGTCGTGAGGTGAAGAGGCAGCTGCAGCTACAGTAATAAGATGAACCAAGGGGGCAGGAATGTGGGCTGAAGTGATGATTTCATATTTGGTGTGGCTGTTAATCCCAAGCTGTGAAACAGCTCCACCTTATCAAAGCGAAAGCTCAGGTGTTCCGCTTTGTCATTCCGGGGAATCTGGGCTTAATAAAGATAGCATTTATAACAGTTCAGGCTTAGTTCTGCTGAATTACTTTACAGATAAGGTTAGCCGGGAAACTACAATCAAACAGCTTTTATTATTCCACTGGTGACCGGGAAACTAATTTCTAATGTGCTTCTTCAACCTGAGAGCGATTCTTCTCTTCAGTCTTGTGAAGAAGAAAGGAAAATTGTTGCAGGGATTTTTGTCTATGCTGATGATTCATGGGTGTTTACACTAAAAGGCAGGTGCCCAGAGGGAAGAAAAAGGCCGGTAACACTCAGCAGGTGGAGGTGGAGGAGAAACCGGTTGAACGATACAGCCTGGAGATGAAATGTGTGTCATCCAGTTTGGCCCACATGTCATCCAGTTTTATTCCTCAAAATAAAAGTGGCATTTTTATTCTTTTATATTATAAATTATTGCTTTTCTCTTTCTGAAACAGAAAATCGTTATGCTCGTATTGACATCCTTATTTAAATAAGAGGTCAGGCTGGACAAACAAGCAATTAGACAATGAATTTAGAAAAGTCTTTACAAGATTTTAATGGGATTTGAACCTGAAAGTAGACCCTGATCTTTTGTACATAAGTGTTTTGTTTACACAATAGCACTTCTACGTTTGCTCTGTCCTTTTTTGTACACAAACACAATTTCAAAAGTACATGAGTATCAGGGCCACTGAAGGAAAATAAAACAGAATATTGAGAAAAAAAAGTTGGAACTCTGAGATTAAAGTCAGATTTCAGACTTTAATCTCAGAATACTGACTTCTCCCTGAATTCTGAGATTAAAGTCAGAATTCCACCTTTTTTCTCAGAATTCGGTTTTTTTCTTCAGTGAAATTCTCTTCCATACAAAGAAACCTGCAGAGTTAATCCACATGACTATTATTTTCTTTCTCATGCTGTCAGTGTGAGGAGGAGATTAGACCAATCCCATTAGACATCAACCCAGTCAACTTCTGACCATATGGCCCAAAGCTCCTCTGTCTCTACTCCCTCTTTGACACACTGACTTCTACTCTGAGCCGCACACACATCGCTCAGAGCTTCCTCTTCCATACAAGATCCTTCCAAGTCTGCAGACCATCTGGAGCCACAGCGGGATCTCTGGCCCTGACCGTGGACCGGGCGGCTGGGGTGGGGCAGAGTGATGACAGGTCTCTGATTACCGCGCAGGTTAAGAAATCTTAACCTGCCTGTTGCTTCGTGTTTGGCTTGAGGGGTAAACATGTGCCCGCGCCTCCCGACATGTGCCTTCACTCCTCTCTTTTTCTGCTTGCTGTTTCGAGGATATACGGGCGACAAAACTTTCCGTTCAACATGAACCTTCTGAGATTGCGCTCGGCTTTGCCAGCTACGTTCCCCCCCCCCACCTAAAGGTCAATTCAGCTAAAAAAAGATAATTGAAGTAATGGGTGTAAGTTTAGTGTTTGGGATTAGGCACAACTCAGCTCAAATCTTCCAAAATTAGAAGATAAATGAATAAAAATGATGTTTGACCTTTTAATCATAACAAAATTGATGTAGGCCTAAATATCTTATCTGTACAGCTGAAACAAAATGAAGATGTTGTTTTCCAGCTTCGGCTTGTAGAAAAGTCGTCAGGAGTTTGGCCTTTTTTGTCTGCGGCCCTGTAAATTTTCTGGGACAGCAGAGTTACTCAACCTGCATTTAGGGGTGTGAGAAAATGACTGATGTGTCTCATGTGTCGGGACAACCTTGAAGGGTTGCCTTGAGGGCTGGAAGTGATTACATTATGCTTTGTTTGTTCACATATTTGTGTGTTATATATAGAGTAAAAGTAAAAAAAGCTCCTCTTTATGTGGCTTGTTTGATGTTGGTGGAATGATCCACCAGAGGAACTTGTGTTTTCTGAGACCTCAACTAGAGCAGCGACTCGCCTGTCTGTGGCAGGGTCCTCTTCACCCCCCCCCCGCTACACAAGCCTTATTTTGCTTAATGTTGGAATGGACAATTCAGACAAACACACACACACACACACACACACACACACACACACACACACACACACACACACACACACATACATCCTCTCACAGTTGCAGGTCACAGAGTGCAGACACACAGCGGAGCTATGTGTGTCGTCTGGCTTCGGCCCATTGGGACAGCTGAGGTACGAACCAGGCGCAGCGGGGGAATGTCAGATTACCTTCCCCTCTCTCCACCCCCCAC